>OZ020277.1:14106891-14375236 GCA_963971205.1 Aethes cnicana | reverse complement strand
CGAAACTACTGGACCTTAAATTTAGGAAAAAATACGGAGGATAGTTATTGACCTATAGATTACAGGAAAACTATTAAGAAGTCCATGGTATTTGAAATATATTCTATCATATATAAAAGAGCTTATCCTGTGAAACGGTCTGAAATGACGTCATTGAAAATAATCAAGGAACGGATCCCTCTCCAAGCGAGTTTAACTCGCTTCTTGGCCGGTTTTTTTTCACATGGAGCTGAATTCGTACAGCACAGTAGTCAATTACTATATCAAGTGCTTAGAATTCCTTTCATCTATCTGCAAAGCTCAGTTCAATGCTTCACAAAGCCACGAATCAATTAGAGGAGCAGAATACAGATGCTGGAATAGTTGGCCAGTGGTTAAGTGCCGCAATCAGTTGCAGAAGTTGCGATCTTGGCCGATTAGCTGCAGGCTTCTGGTGGTTACGGGCTCTATCAGTGAAATGTTCGGGATGATAAACATATTATTGAGGTTGTAAAACGCCAAGATACAATTAAATTATTTGATTTTAAGCAGTGGAATTTGGAAATAAATAAGTATATCTCATTCTCATTAAATTCAACCGAGATTTATGGTAGGTAGTTAAAGACAGCGTCTGGTTATACTTACTCGTACAGTACAGTAAATTCTTCAATGACATAGCAAAAACTACGTATGCTCGATTATAACTAGTGGTAAAATAAAATGGTCCTTAGATGAGACTATTATTGGTCTTCGCTCAATATACAATGAAATGCATTTAGTTACGATAGTAAAATATACCTACAATGGTATAATATTAGATCTATGTTGTTTAAAGCAGTACAATAATCCACATGTTTATATATTTTATAAAGGCGCGATAGCCTGTAAAAAATGGTTATCTTAAATTTGTTGCTATATTATTGTTTGTAACATGTTTATATGTATATGTTGTAATAAATAAATGAAAAAAAACTAAAAAAAAATGAAATGCATTGATAAGATTTCGGTGCCCATGGACCGCTTACCATGAGGCCCGTATGTTCGTTTGCCTATTATACCTACTACTACTTCAGTCTATTTGCGTCCCACTGCTGGGCACAGGCCCCCTCTCATTACGAGAGGGTTTGGGCTATAGTCCCCACGCCGGCCCAGTGCGGTTTGGGGACTTCATCTTTGAATTACTTTGGCAGATGCGTGCAGGTTTCCTCACGATGTTTTCCTTCACCGAAAAGCTCAGTGGTAAATTCAAATTGAGTTTCGCTCATAAGTAAACTTAGAGATGCGAGCCGGAATTGAACCCCCTACCCTCTGCATGAGAGGCGGTAGGTCGAACCACTAGGCCACCACGGCTAAAAATACATCTCTCACATTAATTAATTTACCTAAACACTTTGCTTAAAATCCCTAATGAACATCTCTATTATTACAGTTACAGTCACCGCATCACACGAAATTTGCGCAAAGTTACGCTTGTTTACTCCTAAACACAAATCGACTTAGTTCACAATTAAAACCGGGGTTTACACTGCTAGTCGGATAATTTGAAGATGAATAATGTAGTCGGTCTTTGAGTATCCCAAGACGTTCTCAAAGGACGGCAAAGGCGGTTACTTGGGATTTAGATCGCTGTTTAAATCTAATTCGCAGACAGAATTTATTAGATTTCTTGACCATCATCATCCGGCCAGAATTAGATGATAATTATAACGAGAGACGAGAAATAATAGTTTACATACACAACTTTATCTACGCTCATTTTATAAATCCTCTAAGATGCTTCAAAATCTCTCCACAATGGCGGCAATTCGAATACGTCAGTGTCTCACATTCGATTTTCAAAAAGCATAGACTAAATAGAGCCGACATTTGAATTTTGAACTAACTTTCGCTCTGTCTGACTGAAGGATATAGGCGGGCATTGCTGTTCGAAGATGTTCGAAATTTGAATGCTATTGACAATCGAATACGATGGTCTAATACAGCTATTAGAACATTTTCACAGATAAGAAATATGTTGTAACTAAACAGTTTATCTTAATGCTGGTCATAATTTGCGGTTTTTGAACGCATCATAGAGGGTTTATGAGGGTTTATGATATGAGTGTAGGTAAATACTCTTTAAAGTCGAGGAATCAGAAACGCTAACGATGAAGTACGAGTAGATAGGTGCCCTTGATTGATAGATTTTGAAAATCTCAAGTTTGATCATGACAAGCATACAAATAGACACTTGAGAATTCATACTAAGTACTTCCTTCCTGTATTATTATGAATGTGAATAAAAGTAAATATTGTCTGTCTGTTACGTTATTATGTATATTAAGTTTAAGCCGCCTGAACCAATCCCTCCCCCCACCACAACAGCTTATTTACGTCCCCCTGCTGGGCACAGGCCTCCCCTCATCACGAGGCTATAGTTTTTGAGCCCAGTGTGGATTGGGGACATGAGAGACATCCTTGCGTGCAGGTTTCCTCACGATGTTTTCTTTTACCGAAAAGCTCAGTGGTAAATTCAAAATCAGAGCCGGAATCATATGTGCGACCCTCTGCGTGCGAGGTGGAGGTCACCACGGCTGTCAACCTAGTGCAATATGTGTTAATTAAGACGTTAGTTAGGTAATCCGACATATCGAGCCAGCAATTATTGCTGGCCATAACAGCCGAGGTCAAAAGGAACTCGGAGATCCCTCTCAATTCCCTAATGGGCGGAATAGGGAACATGCAGATACAAAATATCGGTTAGAAAATAATAGGCACGTCTGGACATTCACACGTCACTTATGAATCTACAAAACCAATTGCAGCAAAGTTTACAACAGACATTTTCCCAATACAATAAAAAAATATACAGCTGGTTAGCTTTAAAAACAACTATGTATTGAAAAATACATTTGAAACGATTTTAATCTAGACGTCAAATAACATTATGTAACGATAAACAAACTATAGTTAATTTAGAATAAATAGACTGCTGTGGGTATTAGAGGTACTTATTGGTGGTGGTGGATATTATTTAATTTAAGACATATTGCAATATATGTGATAATTTTTTCGCAATTAATCCTAGTCGACTATTGTATCAACCACCATCATAACAGCCTATTTACAGGCATCGGTCGCTTGAGCGGTGACCTTCGATGCGCAGAAGTCCAAAATAAGGTCTCATCGGCAGAGGGGCGCGGGACGCAGGGGGCGCTTTGTCGTTCGTGCACGCTTATTGGCCCTTCAGTCGTAAACATGCGCAGAAATCCTCTTTACTTTTGCTCACCGCTCAAGTTACGTGCCGCGACCTGTAAGTCCCATTGCACACTAGGCACAGGCCTCTTCTCATCACGAGGGGGTTTGGGCCATAGTCCCCACGCAGGCCCGTTGCGGATTGGGGACTTCGACTATTGTACTTATACTCGTAATTAAATAAACGATTTGTTTGTATATTTTGATATATATTAGCCACATATGCACACATTAACACACACGCACACACACACACACACACACACAACCAATATATATAAACAAGAATTTTCATTGTAAATTAGAATATAAGTATTTAACATTTAACTTGTTGGTTATGTAAATAATACTACTCCGTCAATGGAAGAGCGAGATCGCCCGCCACAAGTATTGCCATACTTAATGGGAGATCTCTACCTTACTCACTGTTATTTAAAACGTGTAACCAATAGACAATTTTTTTATTTTTTTATTTGGATTAGTTGTCAAAACGACTCTCCCCTGCATGTTCCCTACTGGGGAATTTTAAGATGCTCTTCTGTGAAAATAAATCGTAAGCATTTCCCTCGCTCGAGTGCCTCCACGTTCGGAGGCTGTGCGGACAATTGCCGGAGCCTTGAAGGTATATAAATATATATAGGTATATGTAGGACCCTTCCGCTTGCTATGTGCGGAATTTCTTTGATTATCACTCACAGTATAAAAACACAAACAGATAAAAGCGTCTTAAGTAAAAAATAAAGTTGTACCAAAGATAATTTCGCAAAGGAAAAATCTCGTTCAAAGAAAAAATGAGGAAACCTGTTCAAAGGTGAACTTTCCGCATTAAACAAATCCCTTTTTTTTTTCATCTCAAAACTACGCAAATCTAGATAATTCCACTTTCAAAAGGGTCATTGTATCAATACAAAGGAGCCTTATGTAAATTCTTGAACGGTATTTATTTTGGCAAATAAAGAAAAGGGGAGAACGTTTAGGTGCCGAAACACATCAAAGCTTTTAAAATACTTCCAGTGGGGGGTTATTATCAGTAATTACGAGGGGGGCTAACGTGATTAGCGGTCGCGGCGGGGATCGTCGCCGATGACGTAATTGGTGATAAAACTCGAGCACTTTGAAGTCGGATGCAGAGGTCTCTCTGTTCCGATTCTTTCGCGTTCGAAATTCACAATTAGACTCGTTAGTTGGAATTTCGGGGTACGCGGTTCGCGGGGGAGTTTGGAAGTGGAATTTCGGTGGTCCGCAGACGCTGGCTTGAAAAGCAAGTAACATCACAAGCGTAATTTAGTAACATTGTTTAAATTTCCTTAGTGTTACAAGAGTAAGATCATTTTTTATCGTATCATGAGCTAGACTTATAAGTACGAGCCACTATTCATTTATTTCCTGAAAGCAGTCGTCATTTCCATTTCACTTGGTAATGTCAATTGTTTGTAGCCGTGGTGGCCTAGTGGTTCGACCTACCGCCTCTCATGCAGAGGGTCGGGGGTTCGATTCCGGCTCGCACCTCTAAGTTAACTTATGTGCAAAATTCGATTTGATTGACCACTACGCTTTTCGGTGAAGGAAAACATCGTGAGGAAACCTGCACGCATCTGTTAATTAAAAAAAAAATTAAACTGTTTATTTCAACAACAAAAAAATACATTTTATCTGAAACATAGCTTTAATCTTTTAATTCAAAGATGTGTGTGAAGTCCCCAATCCGCACTGGGCCCGCGTGGGGACTATAGCCCACGCCTATCCACGCCGTCTAACTATAGCCTCTCGTGATGAGAGGAGGCCTGTGCCCAGCAGTGGGACGCAAATAGGCTGTAGTAGTAGTTGTAGTAGTGGTGCTAATAAAGCATACGTATAACGAGCCGTAGATGAGTTTATCAAATGTTTTATTTAACGTAGGGCTACTTGAACTATTTTTAAATTCAAATCGACAGTATTACAGGGTATAGGTATTTTATAAACCTCTCACTACTATGCAGGGTGCGATAAGGCTCGTAGAGATTACAGAGTGTATCTGTGGGTCAAGATTCACGATTCACTACCAACGCCAGGTTAGCTACAGGGGCAGGTAATCGTAATCTACCATCATCTGGTAATCCCCGTGAACTATCTGATAAACGGGGGTTCACGGACCAGCGGAGCGGTCCCTCGATCCCTAGCGCCTTATCGCCTCGAACTAGGGATGTAGGGATGTTTGACATCCACGGATGCGAATGCGGTTGTGAGTATGTCCGACAAATAGATTAAGAAAGTGGACCGTTAGGAAAACGGACCGATGGTATAGAATGTTTCACTTTATATGGCGAAGTTGGCATCGATTGTTTAATTGTTACAGTTGTAAAACGATAACGGCAGGCACAAAGAATACTGTGAATCAACATTCAATACATATGGTAAACTTCGGCCAGTTTTACCTACGGCTCTTTGTCATCTAGGCCTTTCATATTTAGCAACAAAGGCGGTTGTCAAACCCGACGTCACATTTTCGCCATAGCTTAGTAAGTGATACGTTTATATGTATACCGGCACTACGTACGTCGTACTATTAAATATTTTATTATGTAGCAGTTACATAAACTACAATAATCTATCATACGCATATCATAAACCCTCTATGATGCGTTCAAAAACCGCAAATTATGACCAGTTTCTTATCTGTGAAAATGTTCTAATAGCTGTATTCGATGGTCTACATCGAATTCGATTGTCTAATAGCATTCAAATTTCGAACATCTTCGAACAGCAATGCCCGCCTAAATTCGCCAGTCAGACACAGCGAAAGTTTGTTCCAAATTCAAATGTCGGTTCTATTCAGTCTATGGTTTTTGAAAATCGAATGTGAGACACTGACGTATTCGAATTGCCGCCATTGTGGACCGATTTTGAAGCATCTTAGAGGATTTAAAAAATAAGTGTAGATAAATGTGTTGTGTTGTGTAAACATTTGTGCGATATATACAGTTACATAAACTACTATTGTGATACCGGAAAGGCCTGAGGAGCATCTGTAGGTACAGTCAAGGGCATTAATATGTGTACACTTTTGCATCCTGTTCCGTTGTGTTAAGGTCCAAAGGTGTATACATATTAGTGCCCTTTACTGTACATGCTAATTATTGACATGCAGTGGAATGCTACGCGTTCAAAGCTGTCAATTTTAATTTTAAACTATGATATCCTTGGGCTATTTTCTATCGAGTTCGTAGCGCTTTCCTCAACATTCCGCACATGCAAACGCTGCCGTATTTTGTGGATCGGTACTGAGTATGCAGATGCATACCTACATACCAACAGCACTGGTGTACTATACACAAACAGGCGATCGGGGCTCATAGCCGATATTTCGCCCGGATGACTTGCGATCGTGCAAATGAAACCCTCGAACGTTTGCCGAGTCAGCGGCGTGTTTCGGGTTTGGAGCGAATATACTTCGTACGTGGCGCACGATATTCTGCGGCAAAGAGAGGCGGCTGTAACATAAGCGCGTTACGTCCAACGTCAATCCATACTGTTATTATAAATGCGAGCTCTGTCCGTCTGTCCCGGGAAAGGACGTTTTTCACTTCGAAAATCAATTTAAATTTACCATTGAGCTTTTCGGTGAAGGAAAACATCGTGAGAAAACCTGCACGCATCTGCGAAGTAATTTTAAGATGTGTGTGAAGTCCCCAATCCGCAATGGGCCCGCGTGGGGACTGTAGCCAAAATCCTCTCGTGATGAGAGGAGGCCTGTGCCCAGCAGTGGGACTAAAATAGGCTGTAGTAGTAGTAATAGTAGTAGTAGGTAGTTCACGCGGGAACGCTATAACCTAAATAAATAGTACTTAAATAAAAATAAAATGGCAAAAATCTGCAGTACTGAGTTAACAACATTTCAAGATTTTTTCATTTTATTTTTTAATACGACTTTTCACACAATTAACAAAAACGTACATATATATAAACTAACGGCTGTTACCCGTGGGGGTAGTCACACTACGACACCTGCTTCTATCCAAGCATACCCATATCATAGCATAGCATATCGTGTTAGTTTTTAAGATTCATTTTAATATGTATGTTAGTCTTTAAGGTACATGTAATATGGACCTAGATGCCTGAAATAAAATTTATTATTATTATTATTATTATACCTCCCTCGCTTTCCCCCAGCTTGGCCATTCTGTATGTAGTACTATTAAATATTCTGTGCTCTGGGGTACACTGAGTCCTATTAGGGAATTTAGTGACCGTGCAAACGGGTAATGGGTAGCAATAGCAACCATAAGTTGGGTACAATATCCACCGAGCTACGTACGTGGCGCTCCACGGTCGCCGTATCGAGGAATCTCACGCGCCCCATAACCGGGGCACGTGACGCGGTGCACAAATTAACGATCCTATCTGCATCGTACAGGTTTCAAATATAGGCAACTCGGAATAGACGAAACGCAATTTAAAATATGTTTTTGTTAATCGCTTCATCTCGGTTTTCTTACCTTTATTAATTGAGTAGGTACTACAAAGAATAATAGTGTAGTAGTGAAGCCTTCTTTTCTAGCTAAGTATGTGTAACATATCCATCATCCAATCCACTACGGATGACTGTTTTCGTCTTTGTGTTATGAAAAAATATTATTACCTATTGATAGATTTATACAGTTTTAAACTAAATAATGTAATGTAGTAACTAGTATATAACAGAAATGTACAGCAACCAAAACTATAAAATAGCATATCTGATACAAATAATCAGTTACGCGAAAAATTGTTGCCGACAGCTGTTTCCGCTTAGCGCATAGAACATAGACTCCTTTGACGTTTAAGGTCTTGCACGTTTTGTCACACGATACCTTTCTGCTGATCCGTCTATCGAAAATGAACTTTATCTCGACGCTATAAACTCTTCAACCACTGCATTTCGGCAGAGTTTTGTAACCTGATTTTATTTGCCGTTCTGCATTCGAAATGCAATCTTATTCTCCATGTGAGTAGGTAGTGAATGTCAGCAAACCCTCAGTTAAACGTGCAAGCACATGTACTGTGTAAAGTGGTCGACAACCTGCTGGTAACATGAAAAACGTGACCACGTCTCGAGATACGAAAAAAAGATAGCGAGTTTTCTGTTGAAATGTTGTTAACTCGGCGAATCTAGGCTGGGACGCATGTTAAACCTATTTGAAGCAAAAATAACTTTTCTATTAAAAATAAATTGTTATTTTTAACCTCGTTGCACGTGTAACTTTAATCGGACGATTTTTATCAATCCGTCCACTATTTTAGCCTGCGAGCCTACACCCACCCGTCAGCCCACTGCTGGGGTCTGCCTATCACGACAGAGTTTAGGATGGTTTAAACAGGCCACAGTCTGTGAACCTCTAGAAATAATTATATCTAATCTATGGCCTAAATCTTTATAGGCTGACGCCTTAATACACATATTTGATTGCTTCGCAGATGCGTCGAAACTTTCTTTTTGCCTTTACCAAAGCGTAGATAGTATTAGGTCCTTACATATGAAATTGGCGTTTCATATGGCAGAAATGAAAACGATTTTTTTTTATGAAACTATTTTTTTATTTAGTCAAAGTATGTACCATGGCTATCTATGCACTTTTGCCATCTCGAAGGTAGTCCATTGATTCCTTTACTAAAAAAAGTGTGTGAGCGAGAATCAATAAAATCTTTGAAGGCCGTTTGGACAGCCTCGTGAGAATTGAATTTTTTTCCTTGCATGAAGTTGTCCAAATTCCGAAAAAAATGGTAATCAGTTGGAGCAAGGTCCGGGGAGTATGGTGGGTGTCGAAGACATTCCAGTCGCAGCTCCCGTAGTTTTGCGGCCGTCAAACGTGCCGTATGTGGTCGAGCGTTGTCCTGAAGCAGCAGTGGTCTAGATCGATTGACCAGTCTGGGTTGTTTAATGGCTAGCTTTTCCATCATCGTTTGCAATTGTTGACAATACACATCAGCCGTGATTGTTTGCCCAGATCTTAAGAAACTGTAATGGATGACACCGGCACTAGTCCACCAGACACTTACCAGTACCTTTTTCTGAGTCAACTTTCGTTTCGGGCAGAATTTGGCTGGTTCACCTGGGTTCAACCATTGTGAAGAACGTTTCCGGTTGTCGTACAAGATCCATTTTTCATCACAAGTAACGATACGATTCAAAATGCCTTCATTATTGTGCCGGTTGAGAAGTGAAACGCAACACTCGACGCGTGTTTCTTTGTTTGCGTCGCTCAATTCATGCGGTACCCATTTTTCAAGTTTTTTCACTTTTCCAATTTGTTTCAAGTGAATCAAAATGGTTTTATCACTCACACCGAAGCCTGCCGCTAACTCTGACGTGGTTTGCGATGGATCTGCTTCCACAATTGCTTTTAATTCTTCGTTATCAACTTGTGTCTCCGGCCGTCCACGAGGCTTGTTCTGTAGGTCAAAATTTCCAGAACGGAAACGTTGGAACCAATAACGTACCGTATTTTCTTTTGCAGTAGCTTCCCCATACGCATTGTTAATCCTACGAGCCGTTTCTGCAGCACTAGTGCCGAGGTGAAACTCATATTCGTAAATATAGCGATATTTTAAGTTCTCCATATTGTGAACAGAACGATGTGAAAGAAAAACAAATGACGCGATAACAAATAAATTTCGTAATTCGAACACAGAAATACATGGTCTTAAATTTGAAATAAATTTGAATTTGGAATTCCTAGCCGAACGCCACATATTTTGAATCAAAGTTGCCAGTTCGCCAAACGCCAATTTCATATGTAAGGACCTAATATTAAAATTGCTCAAAGTCGTAAATTGAGTTTACATCACCCTTGCCCGTAAAGTGGGATTTTCTGCCCGCTACGCGGAGAGAATATCTCACTTTTGACAAACCACGGACGGTAATTCACCACCCTAGGTCTGTAATGTACTATTTATACCTATTGTAAGTTTAAGTAATAGGTATTATAGGATAAACCTAAGTATAATGAAAGCGAAAATATCAGTTGCCACTTTGCCTTCTTTGTTTACAGTTTCGACGCAAATGACAAAGTAAGTAACCAACAAACGCTTTGTTCTCCAAAGGTTATCGCTCGATGACTGTCGAAGAAACGGCAATAACCAGATATTAAATTATTATATTATTATTAATGATTAACGCGATATCGAGTGATTCATTGTTGACAGCGGATGACGCGGCAGATTGTTAGATAATCAGCTGGCAGTTCATGTTTTTGCCCACAACTTTTGTTGTGAACATAGAGCGACAATTCATATTTTCATTCAGTAATATTCATAAATTAATGAAAACAATGAAATATTTGACAGCTATTTGCGACGTTGCCAGCTTTGGGAGTAAACCCTCTTAAGCGAAGCTAAGTTGAACGTCAGCCTTACTTTCGCATTTATAATATTAATATGGATAATGGAGATGATAAACTTAGGCACATAATTTCCAGCTCAGTTGGCGACGGCTTAGGTACTAAAGAAGGCTTAATATATAGGCCTCTTTAACGGCCCGGCCACAACTTCGCGCGGCAGCGGCAGCGGCGGGCGACCGTTTTACTGACTTAAGGCATCCACTGCCACCAACGCATATATGCGTTTTGCTGACTTTCCCGCAGTGCCTCGAACGCACATGTGCGTTCGAGGCACTGCGGGAAAGTCAGCAAAACGCATATATGCGTTGGTGGCAGTGAATGCCTTAAAGGGTTCGAGGTAGGTGTTTAAACGCCGACGAGTAGGGTTTAGCGGTCGACTATTTCCTCATAAACAAAAGTGTAGGATAAGACTGCCTCTCTCACAATTTTTATTTGAAAGATATTTCCTATTGGCTTCTGCCCGCGACTTCGAACTATGCGTTTTTCCGGGATGAAAAGTAGCCTATGTCCTTTCCCGGGACCCCAACTATCTCCGTGCCAAATTTCATCTCAATCGGTTCAGCGGTTGAAGCGTGAAGAGGTAACAGACAGACAGAGAGACAGACAGAGTTACATTTGCATTTATAATATTAATACGGATGTACCTACTCGCAGTGTGCTACTACGAAGAGCCGCAATCACTTTGCAAGTCTCGCAATAAGACTTACTAATTAATAGGTGCATGTGTTGTCATTATAACATTGACACTATTGTATGTAATGACAATCTTTGACATTTCTCCCTCTTATGGCTTTGACTATGGTAAATCAAGAAAAAAGACAAAAAACTAAGGCATCCACAAACGCTAAGGATAACCCTACAGATTGTACATACTGGCAACATCGCCAAACATTACGTAAAGGCAGTATTAAATGTGAAGCCGTGGTGGCGTAGTGGTTCGACCTACCGCCTCTCATGAAGAGGGTTGGGCGTTCGATTCCGACTCACGTCTCTAAGTTTACTTTTGTGCTAAATTCAACTTCAATTTACCACTGAGCTTTTCGGTGAAGGAAAACATCGTGAGTAAACCTGCACGCATCTGCGAAGTAATTCAAAGATGTGTGTGAAGTCCCCAATCCGCACTGGGCCCCAAAACCTCTCGTGATGAGAGGAGGCCTGTGCCCAGCAGTGGGATGTAAATAGGCTGCAGTAGTAGTAGTAGTGTTAAATGCCAAAGTTGGCAAGTTAGTAACAGAGCTGGCAACCCTACGCTATCGGCCCGCATGATCGTCGGTCGCACAATCGACGGGAACGATCGCTAACGCCTTTCAATTGTAGGCTATCTACACGGCCTGACGGTTTAGACCTACATTATACATACATATACATCGTATATCATTAGAATTACAACCTTCAAACAAATAAGTGTTAAATGCGATAATAGATGTCGCTGCCTAGGTAGCCTGCATATAAATTCCAACTCCATGAGCAACATCTAGATGGCGCTGTACAGGCGAAGTATGAAAAAGTAGAAGCGCCCTGGCTATTTATGAGGAGCTCGAACCACTAGGCCACCATGGCTTCTGATTTCTTGATTGATAGACATGGGATATTTATATCCCACTAGCTTTTCCCCGCAACTTCGTATGCGCAGAAATATTAAATGTAAAATCCCGTTTTATTCCGTTCCCGTGGGAATTTCGCAAAATCCTTTCTTAGCGTATGCCTACGTCATAACATCTACCTGCATGCCAAAATTCAGACCGATCCGTCCAGTTTGGGCTGTGCGTTGATAGATCACTATGTCAGTCAGTCACCTTTGAGTTTTATATATTTAGATGTTATCCATACTAATATTATAAACGCGAAAGCTGTCTAACTATCTGAATGTTACCTCTTCACGCTCAAACGACGGGACTCATTAAGATAAACTTTAGTATGGAGATCATCATTTCAGGCGATAGACGTCCACTGCTGGACATAGGCCTCCCCCAAAGTATGGAGATAGATCGTTCAAATTATGTAAAGCCAAGTTGCAAAAACAAAATCAATTCAAAATTTATTCCATAAAATCGTGTCGACATCGAAAGAGACAGTAACAGACTACGTTATAGGTTCACAGAGTTACGAGTATTACGTGGAAATGGTATGCGGTTTAAGTCGCATCGAAAAACCATTTTCCCATAAATATTAATGGTAACGGCGACTCCAGACGCTATCAGAGGGCGAGACACGCCCACTCTTATCAAAGGTTTCACGTAAACAATAGATAAGGTGTCTGAAAGCGGAAGACCAGAGCATTAAGCAGTATAGCATCTATTTTTTATGTAGTATGATAGGCAAACGAGCATACAGGATGGCAAGCTGGATGGCAAATGGCCCATGGACACCGAAATCTTGACCGTAAGATCTTGAATGCGTTGCCCACCCTGAGGCCCAAGATGGATGCCTCTCTGCCAGACATTTTAACGGCTGCCTGTACCCCTTACCGGAACACAACAGTGTGGCCACTGCTATTTGGCGGTACGTTAGCGGTTAAGACGCGCTGGTACCAACCACATCTACAAATATTTATATGCAATGAAAAGTAACATTGAATTTCCCATGATGATGCGATTAAAACTTCATAACAAGTCGATTTATTTACCTACATCAGTTTTCTAATCAGTGGCATTTATGAGTGCCCAGACTGTCAGCATTGTATGGGAAATTGGCTCCATTAGGTGTCTCCGAGCACGCGGGTTAATGATACGAGAGAAGTAGAGAAAGTTGATCTAATCACGATCATTAAAGACAGATAAGTTAGAAAGCGATAAAGTTACTAGATTGAAGCCAGTGTTGCTACTTTAATAATATTAAACATGCGAAAGTTAGTCGGTATTTTAACACTGATTCGTTTAACTACTGAACTTAATCTATCGAAGGCATTGACCTATAATAAGTAATAAAATATGGACGAACAGTGCCTAACAGAATATGTCAAATTATATGGAGCAAACTGACATTAGAAAATACGTTCCAATATGCGAATAACGCCTCTTTATAACGAAGGCCAAAAGGGTGCCCGAGCTGTTCGGGCACCCGTTTTGACAGGGCCATTTTTCTCCGGCTGATTGTGAATCCTATGATCTATGACTATGATGTAGATACTTTTGCTGAAGGTATTGCAGAACTAACAATAACAATAATTGAACACCGTATAAACAAAACACAGAAAATACATTAAAAAACACATTTAACAGGTAAACAGCATACGGACTTATCGCTTAACAGAGATTTCTTACAGGAAAGGAAACCTTAGGAAAGTGGAGAATGCAAAAGATAATGTAACAACGATGGGTGTGTAAAATGAAGAAGTAAATCTAAGAATGATAACAGTAATAGGGATGACGACAACTTTTTTTCCTTAGTCTATCAGGAAGATTATTGAAAAATATTGGACACGTATTTTTTCTTTTTCCACTTAATCAAACTTATACGGAGATATATTGAGTTGAAATGTCGCGTGACTTCACGGTTAGGTACGATTTATACTTAGGTGACGTAGTTAGCCCCCACTCTCCAACTTTAATGCGTTTTAACTTAGTCATTCTTGGTTGATTTGATAAAACAAAAAATACGTGTCTAATATTTTTTTATTACCTGACTGACGGACTAATTAGAATTTCGATTTCTTCACCCTGTCATCATCTCTTATGACTCTTCCAGTGCAGTCAAATGCACTGGAAGATCATTTTTTTCACAATTCATGCAGTGGGTTAAACATGGGGACGGAAGTTTGCTGTCAATACTATTTACGCAGGCGAAGTCCAGAACGAAAACTAGTTCGAATTTATTTTTAATTTCCCTATCTAAGACTTTGTATTTGTGTGAATTAAGTTTTTAAAAGTAGTCAGTACAAGCTTTGCAACAAAATCTTACTCCATTTTATTTCAAGCGAAGAAGCTTTTGCCGTTTTCTGCTCTTTATTTTTCTGCTGTTTTACCGTAAATGAGTCTCTCCGTGATAATGTACATTTAAAAAAAATAACCATTTCCAGGGCCGTAATAATAAGGACTAAGTATTCTGTAGACATCCTGCACTAATTATTCTGAACAATATTTAAAAATCACATACACATCCTTGAATGATGATGATGCGTGTAGGCTTTTCTCACAAACTCACAATGTTGACGACATAAGACATCAGAAAAAAGCCGCATATTTTCATAACGTTGACTGGACCGATTTTAATCAAACATAGAATTATCGATTGTGAATAATCGATTAATTCACCCATTAAACAACAATAATACATCTAAATCAAACTCAAGGTTACATGCAGACACGGAAATACACAGACACACGGGTCAAAGTCATAACACCCCTTGTTTATTCGCCAGAGGTTAAAAATAAAGAAAATACGTAGTAATTCGCTGAGAATTTTAACTAGAACCTAGAATTGCGATTGGCCCCAGTGCGCTCTAAAGTGCGGAGCACGAAAAATACTGGTTTCACCGTACATTTCTTGAGCGTTCCCTTGAAAAGTGGTCGGCGCTAGATGTGGCTAGATCGAGCGAGATAGCTTTGTTACCTTGCTTGTGAGCAATAGGGACGTTAAGCTAGGAGAAAAACGTAAAATGGTTAAAATGTTTCTTAGAAATGTAAGTTAGAAGATGAAAGAGAACTATGATGTAGAGCTCAAATCCTCTCCCGCTGTAACATATGCTGAGTTAAGACCGGTTTGCAAATTTTCACTTTTTTTTCCATTCCTCGTGTTTTCTTATGTTTTTTCTGTTTCGTATGTGAAATTTCGCGTAAATGTTTTTTTTATGTTTATGTTTTATGTGATCAAAGGGCCTATATACAATTGCATATAGTAAGGATGTTCTTCGCTGTTCTTAACACACCATGGCAAAAAATAGCTTTAAAAAAATTTGTTCCACTCATTTTGCTTCTTTTGTTAAATGTAATAAACACCATGAAAATTCTTCTAACATTTTCCAAAAACAAACTAATACTGGGTTGTAAAAAAACTGCTTCCATTGATGTCGAAATATATTATCCTCGCATTCCCATTAAGATCATTACATTAGATACCAAACAAAATCCATAGCGGAAAAAGCGTCGAATATCCATCGCAAAATGAAATTTACTATGGCCTTATCCACGTGTAGTGTAAAATGCATGTTTGAGAGAACAAAAGATACAGGTTGTTGCCAAATATTTTTACAAGTAGGTTTTGAAAAAGTAAACGTCCAAATTACTGTTACGTGTATTAAACGAAAAATTAAGAAATCATATGTCTCAGTCTCGTTTTAGTAGAAGTTTAGGCGCCGAAGCTTGTTACTAAAAAATCTAAATTCAAAATCCTATAAATGCATAAGTAACTTAAATGATATCGCAGATCTTCGGTAAATTATTACAATTAGTGACAAAATGAGCTATGATTCTAAGATGCAACAGGGACCCAACTTCAATAGAACTGTGCATAGCTTATTTTGCTCACTTAAAGTATCCGTTTGCTAATTTGTATTTGTTCCTACTAAAGTTACACATTCAAATGTTTCATGCGCTGTCGTTCAACCTACGATTGTTGAAATGTCAGCCATGCTTCCTAATATCGCCATTCTGTCCTCTGAACATATCTTACAGCATATAGGTACATAATGAGAATGCGACAGCATTTCAGCTCAACCTGTATAAGCGCGCTGGTACAGCGAGCGACATAAATTGCGCGCGCCGTCGCCGCGGCGAATCGTCAAATGGCGCGGACGAGATATATCGACTGCTTACTTACACGACCTCTCATCTCATTCACTATCTCCACTGGAAAATCAACCTTATTATAAGTCATACGAGGTTATTTACGAAACAGTTTCATTGGGCATGTTTTGAGGTTGATGAAATATCAGAAACGGAGCAAACGCGCAGACCTTTACCGGAGAGGCGTTTTCGATTTGCGCTATTGGAATATTGTGTTTTGCTAGTTTCAAGTTAACTGGTGTTGTTTGTGGAAAATAGGCTTCATGGTTCTTTTAATTTTTTTGAATTTACTATTGTTTATTTTGTGTAAATTTTGAATATTTGTTACTAATGTAGAGCCACACCATTCATAAAAATAACATGCGCCAACTCGCTGAGGGCAGATTCACTTAACTTAACCTGGCATGGCCTTTCATTATCAAATGTTAGTAAATGGTGAGTTACGAGGATATATCAAATCGGCACCGCCTGGCAGCATAATCTAAGGGAATTGAAATTTTACTACTGTTTGGATGTTTGGCTGTTTGTTGCTCAATCACGCTAAAACTGAGTGACTTTGAGCCTTCTTATGAGGCCCATCGTAAGCGCCCACGTCTCGGAACCATAAGTCAACACTGGCAACACACACTAGTCGAAGACTTTCGACTTGAGACACTGCGGTAATTTGGACGAAAGGACACGCGAAGCTTCCCGAACGCTGCCTAGCCGAGTCGGATTCGACGATTGACCTCTTTCTCGAAGTTGGACCTACCTAACTGGACTGTTTGTCCCAGGTATACATAATGGTCAACAGCTAATCCCTATAATCACGTTTTTTGATTACGCACATTCCTAATGCCTGCTGAGTTGCAGGACTTGCAGGATTGAACATGTACACTCGTACAGAAGTCGCGGATAAAAGCTCGTGACGAATATTTACGTGAGGTGGATGAGGCTGGCTCAGGGTAGGGTAGCGTAAGAATGAAGAGGCCTTCACTCAGCAGTGGTTGAATACAGGCTGATATGAAGGTGAGGTGGTGAGTTGGGACCCTAAAGTGGCAGAGGTCTCGGTGTGCTACAGCCTATTTCCGTCCCACTGCTGGCCACAGGCCTCCTCTCATCACGAGAGGATTTGGGCCATAGTCCCCACGCGGGCCTAGTTATTGGGGACTTCACACACATCTTTGAATTACTTCGCAGATGCGTGCAGGTTCCCTCACGATGTTTTCCTTCACCGAAAAGCTCAGTGGTAAATTGAAATTGGCTGTCGCACATAGTAAACTTAGAGGTGCGAGCCGGAATCGAACCCCCGACCTTCTGCACGAGAGGCGGCGGTGCGGTAGGTCGAACCATCACGGCTTTTTTTAAAAGGTCTCAGTGTGAGCGACTCTAATCCGCTAACGCCTTTCCGTTCGAGTGACCATGGGTAAGGCTTTGCTGGGATCTGGGATTGAAATTAGGTCAGTGGATGACTGTGACGTTGTATAGCTGTTTCGTTTAACAGTGTGAGAGGGAAGGAGAAAGAATGACTTGGAAATGCCCCTATCGTTTACTTGATTTAGAAGACGACGAAATAAGTTTATGGAAATAAAAATGAGAAACAAAAATATATTGCTTTATGGAGTGACATGTCGTCGCGGCAGCATTATGCTTAGACGGTTGCACCCCAAGCACTGATTTGATTAGTTGATAATAATTATGTGCTGATTTTTGTGACTCAATGAAAGTAGGAAAAAACTTGTCACATTTATTTTGTCATTCCATTAGATCGAGCGTGATTTTGAGCATCCCTGTAGTTTAGGTAAAACCACATAAAAGTTAGTAGCAAGATAAATAAGAACAAATACGGCCCGGACATTCTGTCATTTCTGTTATTGGAAAAAAAAAACCGAAACTTTTATCCTATCATTGACTGAACTGTTTAATTTCACTTCACAAATGGAGTTTCAGAATTTGTAATATGCACGTGGCGTAACGTCAAACTTAATATGGGAAATCCGCACCTGCTGCACGGAAACTTCGTGCGATTTGGACAAACTAAGTTAATTAAGAACATTAACAACGTATTCGAGCAAAATTAGCGTGTACCTGACTTGTACTATATTATATTTGTACTGTTTTCTGCAATATTTAGCCCGGCCATACACGGTTGCAGTTGCAGAAGTAGCGCCATAGATGGCAGCTCGGAGCGATTGGACAGAATTTCTACTAACAACTCCTCACTGCTGTCACACTCAACCAACAGCAATGAAAACGGGTCACTTTGTACGGAAAATCCTACACAAAGTGACCCGTTTTCATTGCTGTTGAGTGTATTTGACTGTTCCAAACAGTGCGACTTGCCCTTTTAGCCCGTAAGCCTGGCAATAAAACTGTAGGTATTTTGACAAACCTTATTATCTTGGCGCGATATATCATACCTGTAACAAGAAATATTTGATGAGCATCGGAATTTCAGAGTTCAAGGAAATAATATTCTCTCGGCACAAAATAAAGGGAATTTTGAGCGTGTAGCCGGCAAACAAGAGGAACGTTCGTTAATAACGAATAATGATGCTTTCAATATGACAGTACAATTGGCTATGGGTGAAAAATGACAATGTGCTCGATTATTTTTTTATGGATAGGAATAACCTTCCGAATCAAGAGAAAAAAATCTCAGAATTTTCCGTACCGTAGATTCTGCGTAAAAAATAAAATTGGTTTTGCGTTATGACGATTGAAATAAAGGTGTTTCCTTGGTCCGTAGTATGCAGCACTACTTCTTGAAAAAAAGTGTTGATACTATTGACATTATTGATTTTTTCCCATACCCATAGCCAATTGCAAAACCTACATGTACAGTCGAGTTCATTAATATGTGTACACTTTTGGACCTTATTGCAACGTGTAAGGTGCAAAAGTGTGTATATATTGGCGAACTCGACTGTATTAGGCCGGAGCCGACTGCGGCGCACACTACACACGCACACGGTAGTAGGAGAGATTCCTAAATCGACATATGTCAGCTGGAGACCCCCATAGAACCTTAAAACGTATTACATATAAATGAAACAACTTATGACATTTAGAAGACAGATCACGTTCTACGACGTGATCTGTCCTTTATTGTTTAAAACTTGTGATGAGGGAAAATATTTCGTTTCCATTTCATGACACTTTCGTGAGTCGATAAAAATCGTATATTTATAAACAAGATAAATTAGAGTATGTAAAAATAAATACATAATAAGGAATAATTTATCTTTCCTATTCATATTAATATTTTATAATAGCCCACGATCGTATTTAAAGTATGTCACACATATTTGCATTTTTAATAATTTATCTTAAAAATAGCTTAATGCGAACTACGATACTCCTTAGCCCCGGCACTGTAAACAATCAAGAAGCAAACGCCATATGATTTAGGAATCTCTCCTGCTATAAACGTGGGTCCATTGTATTGTTTGGGCGCGTGCGTAGCGTGGCCGTGCGCAGCAGTGAAAGTTTCCACCTACATTTAGATACGAAGCGTTTGGGTACCCACGTGGCGTAGACCGCGCGCAGCAGTGGGGTTCGGGGTTTATTGAACAATATATGTGTTTTGCAAAACAAAGCCGTGGTGGCCTAGTGGTTCGACCTACCGCCTCTCATACCGAGGGTCGGGGGTTCGATTCCGGCTCGCACCTCTAAGTTTACTTATGTGCGAAATTCAATTTGAATTTACCATGAGCTTTTCGGTGGAGGAAAACATCGTGAGGAAACCTGCACGCATCTGCGAAGTAATTCAAAGATGTGTGTGAAGTCTCCAATCCGCACTGGGCCCGCGTGGGGACTATAGCCCAAAACCCTCTCATGATGAGGGGAAGCCTTTGCCCAGCAGTGGGACGCAAATAGGCTGTAGTAGTAGATATGTGTTTTGAAAATAGCAGTGTTAAAATACATTAAGCGTTTTAGGATTAGGTACATATGATATGAATTTTTAGACAAAGCGGATGCTGATAATATTTTTGAAGTAAGAAAGTCAGCTTCCTTCTTGAACAAAATCTACTACAAACTTGGATCTTTAAATAGGTACCTAGGTAAATAATGTCTGCATATATCCATATTATTATGTATACACTAAAAAGATAAACAGATATAAGATATATAAATATTATAATAAATTATTATAAAGGTGTTTGTTCTCTTGGATTGATTGGACCGTGTAGAAATGAAAGGAGAATGACGAACGATCTTCATTTTTAGGAATCTGCAAAGACCCTAAAGATGTAATTTACCCGTGAACTTTGTGGAGAATTTCCATGAAGGTGTTCTTGTTAAGAGGATTTTTAGATTTTTTTAAGTGAGAGCCTCCCGGGAATCGGTTGCTCGGCAACGGAGAAATTATTTTGTTCTGTAACATTTCATTTGCGAAAAAATTAATCCCATCAAAAACATTTTCAAGTAAAATGACGCCAAGACGAGAGACCATAATATGGCCCGCAATCTAAAAAAAATATCAAATCGTATGTATGCCAAGTTTCTAATTCTACACGCCCTAACTCTGCAAATCCTAACTTCACAAACTCTTCACCTTATCCAATAGGGATGACGACAACTTTTTTTCCTTAGTCTATCAGGAAGATTATTGAAAAGTATTGGACACGTATTTTTTATTTTATCACATAATCAAACTTATACGGAGATATATTGAGTTGAAATGTCGCGTGACGTCACGGTTAGGTACGATTTATACCTAACGGTGACGTAGTTAGCCCCCACTCTCCAACTTTAATGTGTTTTAACTTAGTCATTATTTGTTAATTTGATAAAATAAAAAATACGTGCCTAATATTTTTTTATTACCTGACTGACGGACTAATTAGAATTTCGATTTCTTCACCCTGTCGTCATCCCTATTATACTCGTATGTCGCTTGGCCGTTTCGCTACCGTCACAAGAGCTGAGTGTGAGGTGTAATGGAATTCATTACTTTTCTTTTAAACAACATTCTTGCAATCTTCGAGCAAAAATAATTTTCGAGCTTACCGGGAACAGACAGACCGACGCGGCGGGGATTTTACTTTATAATATGTAGTAATGATGTAATTAAACCTTATCTTAAAGCAATTTAAGCCTAATTATTATTGCTAAAAGTTCATTTTAAACCGTAGTCTTTGTCGGCATACAAGGACTATGGCATCAAACATATTGAATGACAAGTCGTCATGACGATCATGATCGGGTGTCAGTAGGAGTCATTTACCGCCCGGATACCTAGTCCCTTGGGACCCAATAAGTAGAAAACTGATTCATCTCCCCTTCTAGGGGTTGTCACTCTTTAATTATGCAACGAGGGTAGTATGAGCGCTGTTACATAAAGGTATGTTCGATGTACGAGTAAGAGTGGGTGACAAATTTTTCATTTTTACAGGTAATTAGACCTCGAACATTCCTTCAATTAATCGTCGATGCGTTGTATTCATACTTAATACGAGCTTTTACCCTCGACTTCGTCTGCAGAGTTTCGTACTAAACTTGCCCTCCAAATTAGACCAAAATGTGTATCTACACGCTGTCATACTCTCAAAAGTTAGTACATTGAAAGCTAAAAAAGCGTAAAGGTCCAACGGTCACTCAGGTTGACAGATCGACTTAGACTGCGACACCGTGGCGCCATCTACACCGCCAAATCATGATACAATAGAAAATAATTGCTTATAAATACTAAATATTATGGCACATGCATGTATCTTGTAAGATCTTTAAATATTACCATATGTTCTTGTGAAATAAACTTTCATTTCATTTCAATATCAGAATAAAAAGTAACCTATGTGTTATTCCAGGTTATAAACTATCTTCTATTATATAAAATGCTCGTGTCACAGTGTTTGTAACCAAACTCCTCCGAAACGGCTCTACCGATTCTTATGAAATTTAGAGTGTATGTTCAGTAGGTCTGAGAATGGGACGTAAACTATTTTGCATGCCAAAAAAAATCTAAGGCGGTACGAAGTCCGCGGGGTCAGCTAGTATATGTATAACTAAGTATAACAATCAGTGACACCGTAAATAACTAGTTCAGAAACCTGTAAATTCAAGCAATGAGTACACACACCATAAAACCCCCGTAACTGACATGATGTACAACATACAGTACGACACAACTTAGAAAGCGCGCGGCGAAGAAGTTAAGGCCGTTCCCTGACCCAGCATCGTCAAATTGTTCATATAAAATGCTTTCATCATACTTTTCTAAGAAATGTTAAAAGTAAAAAATATGAAAAATCATGCAAAAAGCATGCATTAAGTCCGCCAATTGTATACATTTTGTATGTGCAATGAAGTTTAAATAAATAAATAAATAAATAATAAAAATAAACATGTTATATTTGATTATATCATCCTTACATTGACTGCTTTCGTTACACGTTTCACGAAACTTCGCTCGATACAATTTAATTCCAAAGTAACCTCTAACTCGGACCGCTAATCCAACTTTACTCCAGTTTATTATATCAAACAGTGTAAAACTAATTATAACAGAAAAAATATCCATATTATATGCATACATTGACAGCTTCTCTGGTAAATTCTTTTTCTGACGTGTAAAAGTGCCCCTATGTGGCCAATTTGCTGAATAAATGATGGAATTTGAATGTTTTGTTGAAAATTAATTGCTTTATAAAAGCCATGTTTTTAGACGGTATTTTTATAAAAATTAAAACGCGTTAAATACTTACTAGATCAAGCGTTCTTAGCGCTTTCTCTTTCACTCGTTGCACGAGTGACAGTGACGGCTGAGCTGGGTATAGGAACGGTCTTGAGCCGTTGACCCATTGCTTATTTTTGCTTAATCCCCGCGCCTTCTAAATTGTGTAAACCTTTAACAGTAGTTGAAGGGTAGGTACTTCCTCTGCAATTTGGTTTAAATATTCAGCTGCTCAGCCTTTGGTAGTTAAGGGGGGATGGTGAGGGGGGTAATGAGGATATCGCAGCCAGCCATTTCTTTCTTCAATTAGTAGTACGTTACTTTGTGTTTAGTGGAATAATAATGGGGGAATAATAATAGAATAATAGTTTCAGAAAGAAAATGTCGTAGCAATTTCATTTTGTGATACCATCATCTATAAAAGTGACGCTAAATTATTTAATACATAGTTACTAATAAAGGCAATAGATTTGCTAATACCTACCACAAAAGTTTTTTTATTTTTCTTTCTTGTACAGTCGAGTTCATTAATATATGATCACTTTTGGGCCTTCTTACAAGGGAGCAAGGTGTAAAAGTGTGTATATATTGGAGAACTCGACTTTACCTATATTAATATTGCTTCAACCCTAGTTTTTTTAATTAAGTATTGTAAGCATTTCGTATCTAGTATGTTTTGACCTCCAAATAAATTTACATCACCCTTGGCCGTAAAGTGGGATTTTCTGCCCGCTACGCGGAGAGAAAATCTCACTTCTTGGCCAAGGCAAGATGTAAAACTTTTGACAAACCACGGGCGGTAATTCGTAAAGCCCCAGATCGCATATTTATGGCTCTCACCTTCGGTTCGGGCCACAGAAACCTGCGATCTGGGATATTTACGAATTCACCGCCCTAGGTCTGTAATGTACTATTAGTAACACTGACAGTCGGGTTATATAGTGAGCTTCTAATTATCTTCAATTACAGATCGTTTCAAACTCGCCTAATATTCGTTCATACCACAAGTACGCTTTACCTTAAGCATAATCCAAGTGAGTAACATGCCATTTACCGGCTGCATAAATAATGACAGTTACTAGCTTGTCAAATACTATCGAGGAGTACAGCTCGTCGTTTGAATTGGAAGCTTGCAACGAGTGGTATGGAGTTTATATTAACTTGTCTATGTTATGAAATGTTACTTTAATGTTGTATTTGAAAAAATATCAGACATTGATAATCATCATGTCACGGGAAATATTTCGACTGCAGGATATAAGCCGTAAAGAGCTTTGGCATTATAAATTTGACGTTATTAGAATTTTAGATTGAATATAATCGTAAACATTGTGGTAATGTAAAGTTATAGTAGTTTATGTAACTGCTACATAATAAAGGTCCTTAAAAGTTATGAAACGAGCCGCCAGGCAAGTTTCATAATAATATCGCACGAGTGTTTTAAAGTCTAATTATGTACCAGTTGCTACGCAACTTTATGCACACTCATTTTATAAATACTAAGAAGATGCTTCAAATCTGTCCACAATGACATACGATTCCGAAAAACCACTAAATAAAACCGACATTTGAATTTGGAACTAACTTTCGTTTTAGTTCGAAGATGTTTAAAATTTGAATTCTATAAGACAATCGAATTCGGTGTTCTTATTAATGTAGTTAAAATAAAATCACCTACGAGCTTGTGCCGATTATCCTTTAAGAGGGTTTATACCGAAAGTTGGCAACGTCGCATATAGCTGTGAAATGTTTCGCTGTTTTTATTAATTTCTTAATATTACTGAATTAAAAAGAAGTTATCATGCTATGGTTGAATGATGCGTCTCGTTTTAAATTTGTTGGTTAGGCATTCAAATGATAAAATTACATTAAAATGCATGAAAAATGCGATGGAAAGTTTTCAAAAGATATCACTTCCATAATACTAAAAATTTCGTGTTCCTATGATAATTGTTGCAATCCATACTTGAAGTTTTATTCAACCATCGAGCGATAATTCACGTTTTCCTTCAGTAATATTCAGAAATTAATGAAAACAGCGTAATATTCGACAGCTATTTGCGACGTTGCCAACTTTCGGAGTAAACCCTCTTAACAATAACAAAGGCTTATAGAACAGTTAAATGAAACTGGTAGAATCAATTCGGGCTTGTTTGGACGCCGCTGTTGACTCAGGGCTGCGTTCTAATGGATCGTCTAGCTGTATGTAGCAAACTGTTCGAGCGTAAACTAAACATTTACCCCCAGTAGTAGTGTTGGTCAAAAAGTCTTTTGATTCTAAATTAGAGAGCTCGTCTCTTATTTACGTGACTCCAGAGTTCAAGTCTGTTGAGTCCTGAGTCCGAGTCCTGTTTTGAGTCCAGAGTTCAATTTCTCCTGAATGAAAATCTGGCGTTAAATTTAACGGACATCAAGTTCTTTATGCAACCCAGCCTTTGGCTTTGCAAGTTGTCACTTACATCTGAGAAAACTTAGCTGTGAGACGGCAAGACGCTATGTACCTTCCTAGAAGAGAATACGGCTACGAAACCGTCTACGCTCGTAGCACGAGCTACGGGCTACGCCGTAGGCAGGTACAAGTTACTACCATAAAATGTAAATTTCAAATTTTTCATGTTCAGTTAGTTCTCAGTTCACTATAGTAAATATAAATTACCCGCTAGCTACAGCTCACGTCTTCTTCTTTAAGGGATGACTTCCGGGATAATAACTAACCTGTCTTTTCCAGAGGCTAAAATTATATAGTTTCATCAATATCGGTTCATCTATATACTTGTAACCAGTGTAGTGGCGGATCCAGGATTTTTGTATTTTGATTTAGATTTAGGGGGGGGGGGGGGCATAGCCCAGCTGAGCGAATAAATAAAGATTGGTCACGAGTACACTTAGATGATTTTGGGGGGTGGGGCTTGAGCCCCCCTCCCGTCCTGGATCCACCACTGCTCGTAACCACGGAAAGGGCACAGACAGACAGACAAGAGTCATTTTCGTAACTTTAATATTAGTATGGATTATGAATAAAAAAGAAACTCTTCCGTTACTGACTGACATGAGAGCTGAAATTTGGCATGTAGATTCCTTGGAAAGAGTAGGAAGGCACTAAGAGAGGAGTGCCGGAAATTCTCACGGGAACGCGAAAAAATGGGAGTTTACATGTTAATGTTTATGCGCAAACGGAGTCAAAAGCTCGTTCTATTTAAAACTGCATTCAGCAGTTAGCGACAGAGACCACGAAATGTACACTTTTATTGCCTTCGTTTAAATATTTCCTCTGTTTCGAAGACAAACGAGCATTCAACACCATCCGCATATCTGTCTCACTCTAACCGAATGAGAGAAAGCGAGAGGTCGTATTGTTGGTAAACGGGGTTAAACAGGGGTGTGGTAGAGACAAGATCTGCTGTGGTTTGAGTCCTTGAAATAATAGCTTGAAGTTTATCTAGTCTGTTATGAAAGTAAACAACGTTTAGAAATGTTAGTGGTTCTCGAAACTCGAAGTTTTGAGTCCTAAACGTAGTTGAGACAAATCATTAGGTAACGATGATTTGAAACTCTCCGTTTATTTGAAAAAATCACATTATATCTCTGTTAACATTAGTATAGGAATGAAAACTAGCACTTAGGTAGAGATCTTCTACTATCTAAAGTCCCGCGCCTTCACATTTCAAAACGCTTAAATGTATTTAAAAAGCACCACCAACACTCTCAACACACGTGTGCGTGCTGAGACAGCCATCAACTATGCGTTGAGAGTGTTGGTGGTGCTTTTTAAAAAAATATAAAAAAAATTAAGCGTTTTGAAACGTGAAGGCGCGGGACTTTAGATAGTAGAAGATCTCTAAAACTAGTAGCGTTCAAAATAAGAAAGTAAGTAAAGAACGCTTTGCTGTACATAAAATTAGCACAAAAATTTCAAACAACTGTACAAACAAAGGTAAACTTAAAGTATGAACTAACATGTCGTCAATGTAGGCACATGTAGATATGTACTAAAAAATACTACCAGTGCAAATACGAACCAAATGCACGGTAACAAATAACAATGGTCGCCCAATTTCTAGTGTTATATAAATATTGTCCGTTTATATCGAATTTCATAATCAATCGGGGGAGTGCCAACACATTTTCCTCTCGGAAAAAAACCTGCATTGGACACTATCCTGGCCATTCCCGCCATTATTGAAGGGAAAAAAGCTTTTTCCTCATTTAGGATTCCGCACTTTGTGTAAAAATGGTTATGGATTTGACGCGGGTTTGGTTTTTATAAGCTTTTGCCTGACGCCCTCGCTCGAGGCTTAAGGATTGGTTTAGCTACAATTTCGAAATTCGCAGGAAGAATATTGTTCACTAAGAATCCATTTGTATAATGAAACTGCGATTAAAGTGCATCAACTTCCATCGAAGTGAGTAATAGTAACGCTTTTCCCGCTTCGACAGAATCCACCTTTTCTTCTGTTGAAAACGGAACACCTCGTACGTGAGCACGCAGATATATGTATTCGAGAGTTTCTTTATGTCAAAAGCTCTACAATATATTAATCTAGTGGGGCCTCCACGTGATTGCTTCGAATAGAAGAAGAGTTTGTAAAGAAAAGAAGGTTCTAAAGTCAAATGAAGTTAAACACTTTGTTTTGTTACTCTTGAAAATAACAACCAACGGACATCTTGATTCTTTAAAAACCGGCCAAGTGCGTGTCGGGCCACGCGCAAAGTATAGGGTTCCGAAGTTGACGATGCCTACAGTACCCTTCTAAGACTTATTAGCATCTAGCTAGCCTGTGGTATGACGTGCCCGCCCGACGCCCCTGTCGATCGAGAAAAATCATTGGTATTTTAATCATTTCATAAGTTGGTCGACTATTACTCGTAAGTTTGTACAGCGTACTTAGCTGTGATAGTTTTCCTTTCAACTACGTTATATATGCCACAAACGTGATTTTTTTCAGCTATCCAAATGGTGGCATTTAGCTGGCAGGGGGGGTCACGTGACTATAACAAAAAATAGCACTTTAAAGCTTAATATTTCACAAACGCATCACTTAATCAAAAAATGGGTTTTAACAAACCCACAATATTTTTTAAGACCTATTCAACGATATGCCGCACAATGGGGTGCGCAAGAAAAAAAAATTACATCCCCACTTTACGAGTAGGGGAGGTACCCTATAAAAAAATATTTTTCAAAGTTTTATTGTACCACTTTGTCAGCGTAACTAATATGTATATTCATGCCAAATTACAGCTTTCTAGAACTAAGCATCTTCGAGCAATAGTGCGGACAGACGGACGGACGGACGGACGGACATGGCGAAACTATAAGGGTTCCTTGTGGACTTCGAAACCCTAAAAATAATAAACCGGCTTGTGGAAGCATATTAGTGTTCCTTACTTTAAAAAAAAGTGTTGACTTATGAGAAAAAATAAAGGTTTAATAAAATAACCTGTATAACTATGAAAAGGAGCAAGCAATGACTGGTAGATCAACGTAAAGCCAAAACCGCTGAGTGTGCAAATTAAGGGTGTCCGTAGATGCATGAAATTTCTACCAAGGAACCTATGGATTCGTCATGTCAGTCTGTATGTCTGTCTGTCCGTCCGTATGTCACAGTCACTTTTTTTCCGAAACTATAAGAACTATACTGTTGAAACTTGGTAAATAGATGTATTCTGTGAACCACATTAAGACTTATAAGATTACTTAGAACTGAAACTCTTTTTTTTTTTAAATCAACCCCCCACCCATCTACCCATACCATACGTGTGGGGTATATAGATACCCCACACGTATGGGATGGTATGGATAGGTCTTCAAAAATGATATTGAGGTTTGTAATATATTTTTTTCTAAACTGCATAGTTTCGCGAGAGACACTTAGTGGTAAAATATGTGTCCCCCCCCCGTAACTTCTAAAATAAGAGAATGATAACCATGCAAACTTCCACCGAGAATTGGTTTGAACGAGATTTAGTAAGTAGTTTTTTTTTAATACGTCATAAATCGTAAACCGCAATTTACCTTTCTTTCAATCAACTCAAAAAACATCGATCAAAGTTACAACGAACTACAAGAGCTTTTATATTATGTTACTTGCTGCTACGGCACCCTTCATGGGCGAGTCAGACTCGCACTTGGCCGCTTTTTTTAAAACTGTTGGGTGAAAAATATGAAATTCTACGCGATCTAATGCCCGGTCTGTATGTAAAAAAAAAGCTTTGAAAATAGACTCGCGAGTTCTTCAACTAACAGAGCCAGTAATACATTAGACTTAGGTTGTACGGGACCCTGGAACCGGTGTGTTGACCGAAGCATTACTTGTGCAAACGGCGCAATGCGAACCTCTCAGCGGGCAACACCCCAGCGCTGGGGGTGGGCACATTCTGAATAATTTAATTCAAAGCATACTTTTAGGCGTAAATTGGTCACTGCCACTTTTTGGAAATTAAAACTTATTTGACAACTCTGACGGTGGAGCCCGCGGTTCCGCTTTCATACGACATCCTATTTCCTGTTTAGTCCCGTATTGTTCTAGAATAACCTTTTTTGAAGTTGGTTTTAAAATGTTTTCTCACTGCTCTCCTACAAAAGGTGATCATCCCTTAGGTGCAGGATCTACTGTTTGAGATAAATAATGAAGGTTTATTGACTGAAGAAATTTTTATGGTGCACTAAAAAAAACGTTTTAATTTACTAGTTATCAGTGTAAATAGAAGCAATTTCAGAATAGATAATAAATTCGTAATTCTACGAAGCGTTACACCGTTTCCATTTCCTATTACATTGGATTAACCACCTCTCCTATACCCTAAACACAAAAATGCTAGAAGACTTTTCATTTTCCAAATGCACTCATTTTGCCGCCCGCCCGACAAGCGAATCCTTGCTTTCCACATTCCACATATTTACTCTCGAGTATTCTCGTATGACTTTGACAGACCGAATACCACCGCTTTGACTTCAAGTACGAGCACAAACATTTTACAGTCAAACTAAAGAATAGTCGATTCCAATTCAAGGAGTGCAAATGTACTTAGTACATACAGTAAAGTTATGTTTTATTTTTAGATTGAAAATGAAAGCTTCTCGTTATTCGCAGACATTTTTGATGGAGTACGGGGCCTCAGAAAGGGGCTTAGTTATTATAATGTAAGTACATTACGTTTATATTTGCGTATTTGCATTACAATACTCTAATGGCACTTGGGCTTTTTGTGGCGTAACAAAATAAGACCTAGTACGGGTGGTAACCGCTACGAAATCGCTACGTGGGTTGTATCTACCCCAAGCCTACCCATAAAAAAACTAAAACCACTTGAAAAAGGGTTAACCATGAACTGTCAAAATTAAGCTCATTTAAGCAGCATTAATCAAGTAACAGCGGATTTCAACGAAGAAGCCGTGGTAGCCTAGTGGTTCGACCTACTGCCTGTCACGCAGAGGGGTCGGGGGTTCGATTCCGGCTCCGGCTCGCACCTCTAAGTTTGCTTATGTGCGAAATTCAATTTAAATTAACCACTGAGCTTTTCGGTGAAGGAAAACATGGCGAGGAAACCTGCACGCATCTGCGAATTAATTCCTACTGGACCCGCGTGGGGACTTTAGCCCGCACCCTCTCGTGTTGAGAGGAGGCCTGTGACAATAGACTGCAGTAGTAGTATCTAAGAAGAAACCTAAATAAATGATGATCACTTAATATGAGAAAGTACTTATTTATTTGGTAAAGTTTTAAAGCAATCAATGAGTTATAGGGAACCTTAGTTATCAATAAACACAAAGAGTTGGCTTTGCAGACTGATTAATATCAGACGTCCCGCATATTTTCTTTGCCGTCTCCTGTACTACGAATGTCGTCCTTACAATTCTCACATTATCTCTTCGCGTCTCGTGAAATATTAATACTCGTAAAAAACAATCATCACTCAGTCGTAACTAAGTTTTTCGTATCATTGAAAAAGAGACCTATCCTCTGCGAGGTAAGGGTCGTTTCTAAGATTATATTAGTAACAGATACGAGGTTTCGTTAGGTACTAAAAGTACTGAAATGCGGGCCGTAAACAAAGGGTGAAAGTACATAAAGAATGACGGAAACTACCAAATATGAAAGTTTGCTTTATAGGTATGTTTACGGCGGCTGGCAATAAGTGAAGAGAAAAATCCATTTTCACTTCTCCTGTTCGAAAAGGAGTACTTTGTTCCCCGTTTAGAGGGAGCAAAATGCGATCTTGCTCCCTATCCATATTCTCATAGGAGTGAAAAACAGAGTGTGCAACACGGTAGCAAAATTATTTAAACCTTGGGTGACATAGCTTGAAACCCTCGCTAGCTCAAGATTCCACGTTAGAATCCCTCGCTCTGCTCGGGATTCTATTCTGGATTCTTTCGCGTCGCTCTGATTCAATCCGTCACCCGCGGTAGAATATACCATTTTGCTCCCTAGTCACACAATCTACTATTACTACCTATGTCTAATTTTTATTCCTGTGTGGTGGTGGGGATAAATCGAGTTTTACAACACCACAAAACCACAATACACCATTTGGCGGAAGACTCCTGCTTTTTACTAGCATTGTCTCTTCTTGGTGTTTTTTTTTATGAATCATTAAAGATGTTACAATAATGAATAGTGTCGCTGTGTTCGGCAGACGCCATAACTCGGAACAAACAAGATTTACTGCGCCATCGAGGCGTATCGTAAAAAAAAACAATTTGGATGTACATCTGTTTGTCCCGTTTAATTAAATTAAATTGTAGTAGCAATGATCGGGTACGATGAACTGTGTGGACCTGATGGATCGGTCTAGCCTTAGTCGACGTCAAATGAATGTTTACAGTTTTGGACCTTGATCAAAGAACTGTATACATATTTTTGATGTCTGCTGACTGTAAAAAGAAACTGTACGCGTCTGTAAAGTATAGTTTCCTTCGCGATGATATGTTATCGTCATAGAAACAAGCTGGAAATATATAAATTGAATAGGAAAAAGCATTCTACATCCGTCTGAAATTCTGAAGTAGTAGTATTAAATAATACATTTTCAAAATTATTTCTTTATTGACTTCCTTTCAGAACTACTGGTCGTAGAAAGCTGAAATTTCTTAAGGGGAACACTAAGAGGAAATTACCCGAATTTCCCACGGGAACGGGGAAACAATCTACGGTTAAACCGAGGAAGACGGCTAGTAACATAAAAGTAGTTTGTGTGACTAGAGAGCAAAATGGTATATTTTACCGCGGGTGACGTATTGAATCCAGAGCGATGCGAAAGATTCCAGAATAGTGGAATCTTGAGCTAGCAAGGGATTCAAGCTATGTCACCCCAGGTTAAAATAATTTTGCTACCGTGTTGCACGCTCTGCTTTTCACTCCTCCTATGAGAAAACAAACAGCAGCAGGGAACAAAATTGTACTTTGCGCCCTAGGGAGCAAAATCTTATATTGCTCCCTGTTTTTGGGGCAGAAATGGAGAGGGAGCAAAATCGCATTTTGCTCCCTGTAAACGGGGAACAAAGTACTCTTTTTCGAATAGGAGTGAAAAGATTTATTTTATACATTTCAGTTAAAAAGTTGTTTTCCACGATTACCTTGCATGACTTCATCCGCTTATGTAACGTACGTACCTGCAAATAGAAACAGCATTCGTATGTTAAATGCATTTTAAATGGCTCTTTTACGACAGGAGATAAAAATGCTCTTGCATAGTTGGCGGCGAATATTGGTAGTGAAACACTGTTGCGATATCTAAACACTCTGTAAGATGAATTTTATCACGAAGGAATAAGGTTCCAATTGTACTTAACCGTTTTGAGGCAAGCTATATGTATACATATGCATGACACAACATGGAAGGCGCGCCGCGAAGCTTTTAAGCCGCTAAATACAGAGTCTATTACTGCTTAAGAGGGTTTACACTGAAAGTTGGCAACGTCGCAAATAGGTGTCAAATATTTCGCTGTTATCGTTAATTTCTGAATATTACTGAATGAAAATATGAATAATCGCTCTATGGTTGAATAAAACATTAAGTATGGATTGCAACAATTATCATAGGAACACGAAATTTTTAGGATTATGGAAGTACTATCTTTTGAAAACTTTCCCTCGCATTTTAATGTAATCTTATCATTTGAATACCTAACCAACAAATATAAAACGAGACGCGTCATTCAACCATAGAATGATAACTTCTTTTTCAATTCAGTAATATTGAGAAATTAATAAAAACAGCGAAACATTTGACAGCTATATGCGACGTTGCCAACTTTCGGATAAACCCTCTTAATACGCGCGCTTTCTTAAGTCATGCGATAAAGTTGTATATTGAGATCCTCCAATGCTGTTAATTCAATTAATGAAGTCATTCAATTCCGGTAGCGGATAACAGTTATGTTTTAAAAAAAAGTTAATTAAAAAAAACAAAAAACCCGACCGTAAAAAACTAAAAAGAAAAAAACAAGACTACTTAGTTCAGTAGTAGCTAGGATTATGTTAAGTAATATTTACCGTCGCCATCAGATATATGGTAGCGAACAATGTGATCATAAATATTTGGACACGATCTTACTGTCAAGACGTTAGACTACATGCTCAGATATTTCTGATCATTCTTGCTTGCTCATATTACGTCTAATGGCGATCGTACCTACTGAGAAATGACACCATGGAAATAATTTCATGTTCGACACTAACATAAATCAAATATTGATTGCTATTGAGGAATCTAAAGATGCCTACAGTCGGGACCCATTATTTGTTACATTTTAACCTAGATTTTAAATGGGTCCCGACTCATCATCAAACATCATCATCATCGATCAAACATTCCAAATTTGGTCAAAATCATTAGAGAATAGAGCCGTTTCTGAGATCGCTTCGATAAATAAATAAAGAAATATACCTACAAGATAAGTATAAGATATCAAATGGAAAGTTCAATGTTCATGGGTAATGACGATGCAAAACTGATAAAAAATTGACTGTCTGTAAAGTTGGTTTACGGACATTAACTTATAATAAGTAATAACATATGGACGAACAGTGCCTAACAGAATATGTCAAAATGTATAGAGCAAACTGACATTAGAAAATACGTCCCAATATGCTAATAACGCCTCTTTATAACGAAGGCCAAACGGGTGCCCGCGAGCTGTTGGGGCACCCGTTTTGACGGGGCCATTTTTCTCCGGCTGATTGTGAATCCTTACTTATAATAGATCAATGTTTACGGACGAAAATTTTATACGTGATAACGTCACGTAACGCTACAACGCTACTATTGCGTCATGTTTTTTCGTGGGAGCAAACCGGCGTTCATCAATTTATAAAACTTTATCACGTCAAAAAGTCCTACTTGATTGAATGTGTAACACTTTGAGGTCTTACATGTCTTATCTTATTACTACATCTTACTAACGTTCCTCTTGGCTAATCCAATAGCAGGTTGATTCATTCAACAAGACATCACCACACTCACTCTTTTATCGTCCAATATCTAATTAAAAACATATTTCTAGCTTATTGTTAACCAAAATATAGGTTATGTTTACTTCTGAATCGTCTGCCGGCTTGGCAAACACATTCCAAATAACGTTTTGATACCTATTGCGAGTCACACCTCGAACTGTCAAAATACTTTCCATTAAATTTTATTCATTTTACTTCCCTTATTTGTTCCAACATGTAAACAAGTACGAATTCGACTGAATTCAAACATTCCTAAAGGCTATTTCCTTTTTGTTTTAACCTTTAAAAACATAATTTCGCTTTCGCTTCGAGCCGCGTTCGGACTGATCACCCGACCGTAGCGTGAAATCTACTCTTCCTAAGGACATAGGGAACACTATGTAATAAGGAACCCGGTGATAAACTGATTTCAACACGCTTTAACTTTCTACTACCTCTCTGGTGAGTCCTGTCCTTTTCTTTTCACTCGGTGTGTCAGCAAGGGAACTACCCGGAAACCTACCGTACTCTCTCAGCGAAGATTACAGTAGCCTATTTTAATTTTAATTTAGTTTAAACAATTAACAATAAGGTTTATTGTTTTTAACGAGTAATAAGTAACTACTACCTAAATGTTGTTTGACTTTTTATTTTAAAAGAAACAAATACAGAACATATTAGAAATTTATTAATTGTTTTATTTGAAAGAAAATTATATCCGTTGATGTGAGGCAGTGGCTGGCGCCTAAAAATATAAATACTGCTGTTGTCTCTCTCCTGGGCTGAACCTACTAACGCCTTGAATTTTATTTATGCTCTGCTAGCCAATCTACCATTTTGGGTTCCATACTCCCAACTTGCTGACATTTTGGGATTAACGCTCTAAAGGTTTTACTTTCACATCAGAACCCACTTTTAAACATTACAAATGTTTGTTCCATAATATGGTAGACATCCCGCAAACTGGTAACGTAAGTTCACAAAACGCGACCCCCTCGCACTTCAAAAGCTCAATTCGCAGTAATTTACAACTGCGAGCGGAAAAGGGGCCTAGTGCTCGGCCGTGAGGCCCCCGGGCCCCCGGTCCAGGCCCCCGCCGGAAACGTGCGGCATGATGGATGCGCCGGAAGCCGCGAGGATCATGCGGCTTTCTACTAAAATATATCCTACGGGTCACATAGTGGTTGGAATTTCAAAGAGCATTTTTTAGAAAAAAAACGACACTTAAGTATAGAATAGGTAAACCCTTACGATTCTACATATCGGTATGATATAGAAATAGAGGAAACAGGTTCGTCGTTGAATAGAAAGTTAGCTCGAAAATTTCGTTAGTTACAGGCAACACAAAATAAAAAATAAATCGAGCATAAATTAACGCAGAAAATCATAGAAGACGGGTAAATTATTAAAATTAAGACATTGGAAAACAATATTAAAAGTAGGCGATACTTAATAATTTCTCTAAAAAAAATTGTATTGATATCCATTGTGTTGACGTTAAATAAAACTCTCTTTTGACCATTCAATAAGTTTTTTCAAAAATTATTTTTTTCGGAAACGCTTTTATTGCTGATTGTACTTTTCTTTGTAAATCCTTCATTTACCCTTCAAGACGAATCAAACGAGCCCAAATTCGTTGGGTTTATGTAGTTTTATTACGGAGTTCATATGGCCACCTTCCGGCTCCATCATCAGATCAGCTCCACGTCATCATAATATTGCATTGTCACGCGATTTACATATTCGTGCAAAATTTCAGCTCAATCGAAAATCGGAAAGTGGGTCAAATTTAACTTGCAAGATTCCATTACGTAGCTACATACAGGTCGACCTAATTAATAAAAGCGTGTTATTATAGTATATTACAGACCTAGGGTGGTGAATTCGTAAATGTCCCAGATCGCAGGTTTCTGTCCATAAATATGCGATCTGGGGCATTACGAATTACCGCCCGTGGTTTGTCAAAAGTTTTACGTCTTGCCTTGGCCAAGAAGTGAGATTTTCTCTCCGCGTAGCGGGCAGAAAATCCCACTTTACGGCGAAGGGTGATGTAAAAAATCAAAATGACTCTTCAATGAAGGATTACTCTCCCGTGGATTATCACAAGTGTTATTATCTACCGCGCAAGTGGTTTTCTACCTAGAGACAACAACACTCTCATCTCAACTCATGTTCGATGCTGGCTCAGCACGCACACATGCGTTGAGAGTGTTGGTGGTGCTTTCCAAATACGTTGAAACATTTTGAATTGTGGAGGGATTTCCTATCTACGGGTGGTAAATATGCTTGCAAAAAAAACAGTTTAAATGCCATAATGATTGAATTTTATTGTAAGACGGCGCTCCACAGCAGCAACCGATGGCCGCGGCAGAGCACTCTGATTTTAAAACCATTAATTAGGTATAACATAATCGCAACACGTGTTCGGAGCACTCCTGCGCAGCGTGACGTCACCCGTGGAGATTATCTAGAAGCCGTTTTAGTCTCTGTTGTGATAGAAAACTTTACAAGAATTAGGCTGAGGTTAGCAGCTGCTCCCAAGAGGCCAAGCTTATATCTAAATACCTCATGGGCCCAGTTTTTAGTTAGAGTATGCTTTGTGAGACTAAATCTCAATTAAGGTCATACGCAATCTTATCTATATTATATAAAACAAGAAACTGACTTACTGACTGACTGATCGATCAACGCAGAGCCGAAACTACTGGTCGTAGAGAGCTGAAATTTGGCATACAGGTTCCTTAGGGAACGTAGGGGCGCACTAAGAGAGGATTTTCCCACGAAATTCCCACGGGAACGGAAAAAAAGGGGTTTCTCATTTTGATATTTCTGCGCATACGAAGTTGCGGGAAAAAGCTAGTTTTGTAATAAATAGGTAGGCACGGGAACCTTAAACAAGTAGGGTTTTGGTCTCACAGTACAATAGAATAGAAATATAAAGCATAGAAAATAGAATAAGAACATTAATTGCGGTTACAGTTACAATCGATCTTCTAAAGTTGAATGAAATGACCCTGAAATGAATAGTTCAATTCGATATCAACATTAAGGGTAGGTTGATTCAAACCGTCCGTTAAACTTAACGTTAACGTTAAATATTTTACTATGGGACAAAATGACGTTTCTGTATGGAATGACAGCTCGGCGGCCATATTTAACGACCAGGAGACCGTCAACTGTACTTGAATCAACCCAGGCTAATAGTGCCAAAATGAAACAATGTTTCTCAAGAAAACGCGCTCTTTACTTTTCTGTAACAGATAACAGGCATGTTCTCATAACAACAGCAAGTGTGGCAGACAATACGATCGTCAACGTCTAAAAATATTTTTTTAAAGAAGAAAACAAGCGAACAACACTGGCAGCATAGCATCGCCATATCGTAAATTTAAATGAAATTCTCAGGCGCTTGCAGCTGTGCCCGTATAACTCGGAGCATCTAATTTGGTCTTTATTGTTAGTGCGATAAGAGAGTTGACGGCCGCATCAGAACGGGAGCGGCATGGAATGGATGGAACATTGTTTTAAAAGTCGGCGGTGCAAGGTCGACGCATGCGGCGACCTCGCGCGATGCTGCACTGAGTAGGGGTGTCACTTTGAATTTGCGCATGCATTACCACAAAATACTTAATAGTTACTACATACAGAATGGCCACGGACTCACCTGCCTGAATCTAGCCGGCGTGCAACTCGCGCCCAACACGCCCTTACCGTCATTTGTTTCATGCGGGGACGGTGAGTGGATCATTGGCCCGCGTAGTAATACACACACATTTACAAGTGTACAGACGACCTCGCACGCACACAGACGTCCTCGCCCGCAACATTGACACTTCATTCGAATTGTGTTTGAAATCGTGCTTTTATAGACCGTGTCCGCCCTGTGGCATTACTTTTAAGTTTAACATTAAAACTTAGTGTAAAAATTGATTTAGGTACCATTTTTGAGTCGTTCATTGTATGTGGTAAACTCTGACTATTCCACTAACAGTAAGCTTCAGAGGAAGGGGAACCCTTCTAGTACAACATTTGAGTACTGACTTATTAGCGGACCCTTTCCTCGATACATCAACAAATGAGAAAAATAATTAGCAAAATTATCTTTAAAGATATATAGATAAAGTTGCTAATTGGCTATGTCAGTAGGTTGGGTACTTTAATTGTTTATACTTCACCTGTAATTGTGCAACATAAACTGACAACCCTACTTCAAAGATACAAATTACACACTCTTTCAACAAATGGAGCTGTCTGAGCAATTACAGTGTGTTAATTCACTGAATATGTTTACATCTTCCCACAGACTTTTGACAGCTAGGTAGTCGTTAACTAAGACTTTTTACCTTTTGTTGGTTTGTTTTTTTATCATCTTTTGAGGTGTTCTTTTTAAATAGTCCCCTCTGACAGATGCACTTACTTTCTTAATAAACTACCTACACTGAAAGAGAACATTCATTTCCTGTCACATTATATCTAGAATTAGCAATTCGGATTTTTTTTGCACAAAACTTGTAAGTAAAGTATGTTTGGCAACGTCGCCTATAGCTGTCAAAATTTTCGCTGCTTTTATTAATTTCTCAATATTGCTGAATTAAAAAGGAAGATATAATTCTATAGTTGAATGACGCGTCTCGTTTTATGTTTGTTGGTTAGGCATTCAATTGATAAGATTACATTAAAATTCATGGAAACTGCGATGGAATGTTTTCAAAAGATGTTACTTCCATAATACTAAAAATTTCGTGTTGCAATCCACGCTTAATGTTTTATTCAACCATAGAGCGATAATTCATGTTTTCATTCAGTAATATTCAGAAATTAATGAAAACAGCAAAATATTTGACAGCTATTTGCGACGATGCCAACATTCGGAGTAAACCCTTTTAAGACTAAGAAGATTTCCTATGTTTCGTTCAGCTCTCATTTTAACACAGTCCTTCGCTTCAATAAATATCAATTTATCTAAATTACTGTCCATTCTTCATTATTGTCATTTTTTTTTAATCTTAAGTTATTATTGTGTTATTGGATCGAAATTTATAATAACCTAAGTACTTATTAATAACCTAAGTACTTATTAATAACCTAAGTACTTATTAAATCTTAGCTAGTGGTAGGGCCTGGTGTTAGGTCCGTCCGGGGAGGTACCACCGTCTTTCCCTGCTAACCTGCCGCCTAATAGCAGTGCTCGCACTGTTGTGTTCCGGTAGGGGGTTAAGGCAACCGGTGAAATTTCTGGCACAGAGGCATTCCATCTTAGGCCTCAGGGTAGGCAACGCATTCGAGATCTTATGGTTTCCTAATGGGGATCATAGGATTTCGGTGTCCATTGGCCGCAGTGACCACCTATACCTATACCTATACCTATACCAATGATATAAATTTTTAAAAAAAATGAAATAACTTCTTCGCTACCAACCCTAGCAAGGTCGCGCCGCGCCGTGACGCGCATCACGTACTAATTGCCGTCGTTCGTCGCTACGATCCGCCAGATGTCGCTCGCGTCTAAATAGCTGATATTGTGCATTCAACACTCGCAGCATAGAATATTTAATAGTACTACATTTCATACAGAAAGACGGTAGCGATAAAACCGCCTGCTGTATACCTAACAACATGTTATCGTGATCTTTTTAATTCTGTTCTTTTTTCTCTCGTGTCGTGTTCAATAAAGAGTATTTGTATTGTATTGTATTGTACAGAAAGGCCACGGAATCTAGCCGGCGCGCAACTCGCGCCCAACTCACCCTTACCGTCATTTGTTTCATCCGGAGATGGAGAGTGAATCATTGGCCCGCGTTGTGGTACACACACATTTACAAGTGTACAGACGTCCTCGCACGCATACAGACGTCCTCGCCTCGCACGCAAACATTGACACTTCATTCGAATTGTGTTCGAAATCGTGCTTTTATAGGCCGTGTCCGCCACCGCGGACAGACGTCTGTGTGCGTGCGAGGACGTCTGTACATTTGTAAATGTGTCTGTACCAGTACGCGTGCCAACGCACGATTCACTTACCTTACCATCTCCGGATGAAACATATGATGGTGAGGCGAGTTGGGTAGATTCAGACGGGTGATTCCGTGGCCATTCTGTGCGTAGTAGGTACTATTTTATATTCTGTGACGCAGCCTTAGACTGTGGTTCCACCAACTGTTCACACAATCGTCCGTTCACCTGATGATCCAGCTAAATATTATCGCTATCTGTGAGACCTTCAATGCGGCAAAACAAACTCTCAATGTCAATGTCAAACAACAGATATACGCCCACGCGAGTTTCGGCAGTGCGCCCACCGCGCAGAGTTCAGGTTTTGATAACCGTGAGACCGTGACCGATTTTTTTTATCGCTATTATTACGTTGATAGGATTTTAGCGAGCGTCACAATGGGCCCGACACCCGTACCACAGAATATTTAATAATACTGCATACAGAATGGCCACGGAATCACCCGCCTGAATCTAGCCGGCGCGCAACTCGCGCCCAACTCGCCTTGCCGTCATTTGTTTCATCCGGAGACGGAGAGTGAATTATTGGCCCGCGTAGTGGTACACACACATTTACAAGTGTACGGACGTCCTCGCACGCAAAAATTTACAACATTTATACTTCATTCGAATTGTGTTCGAATCTGTCAGTTGTTTTTTTTTAAGTTTCTTTTCTGTAGTTACTTGTAGTTTGACTCTTTGTCCTAGTTTTATTTAGAGTCTGATGTCTTTGAAGCAAAACTATTTGGCCATTTAAATATAACCATATTTTAAATAATAACCGATAAAACACAGTAGCAGTAAGGAAATAAGCAGTATCATATGATATCTTAGGTATATGAGTACATCACGACACAACATAGAAGGCGCGCGGCGAAGCACTTAAGTCGTTGACGCAGAGTCCATTTTTGCTCAATCCACGCGCCTTCTAAGTTGTGTAAATCTGTAGGTAGGTATATCGAAATATGCGCGCTATGAACTCATTAAAAATGTCACACACCTGTCATAAATAAAGCGAATGAAGATGATAAACAAGTCAAGTGCCACCCAGATTCGTCAGAAATACCAACCCATGGGATCTTCTCAGGTTACCCTATTTCTAGCCCAAGGTTACCTACAACATAACATCTGGCCTATGACGTCAAGGGTTAAATCAAAACCGACCTTATTGTGAACATCGCAAGGTGATAAATTACGAATGTCAACTACAAATCAGAACGAGATATTAATCAACTAAATTTGACTAGTCGGTTAAATAAAAGCGGCTAAGAGCGTGCCGGCCGGGCGCAGTCGGGTTCAGCAGACACCCGTATCACACCCACGAAACTACAAAAAAAACCGGCCAAGAAGCGAATTAAACTCGCGTGGAGAGGGTTCCGACCCTTGATTATTTTCAATGACGTCATTTTCAAACCGTTTCACAGGATGAGCTCTTTTATATGATAGATTTCAATAACCACGGACTTCTTAATAATTTTCCTGTAATCTATAGGTCAACAACTATCCTCCGTATTATTAACAAAATTTTAGGTCCAGTAGTTTCGGAGATAAGGAGGGGGGTCATTTTTCGCCTATTTTCTTAAATAACTCGAAAAGTATTGACCAAAAAAGAAATAAAAAAATGTATTTGAAACCCTCATAAGAAGTACTTTCATTTGATATGTCACGCGATATAGTTTGAAAAACTTCATTAATATTTTTTCAAATTTAGCCCCCAAAAATAGGGTCTATGTTTAAAATTAATTTATTTTCGTTACACGTCAGACTTTGGCTCACAAACTTCCGTATACGTACTAAATTTCAACTTAATCGGTTCAGTAGTTTCGGAGAAAATCTACTGTGACAGACGGATGGACAGAGACACGAGTGATACTATAAGGGTTCTGTTTTTACCTCTTGAGTTTCGGAACCCTAAAAATGGGCACATCATAAAACTTATAGGTATATTGCCAAGCGTATAAAGTCGAACACGCATGCTTCCTATAAAAATCTTATAGTGCAACAAAAAAACGAAATCTAATGACTCCAGACGTACAGTCAGCAGAGCTGATTCGTAAGACGTAAGATCGTTATCACATTTGCAATTCGCGAGCGAGTTTTGTATGGAGGCGAACACGCCGCGAGTTCGCCGCGTACGAGTTTTATATTGTAAAACGCTTTCAACTCGCTCGCAAATCGCAAGTGTGATAAGGCCCTTAAGGGCGTGTGTAGGTCATTTTGAACACCTGGACAGCTTATCTACTTCTGCTGCTGACTGTACATCACAAAAATATAAAAAGGTTCCATTTCGGCATCAACTACGGAACGCTAAAATAAGTCGCGTTGTAAGGAGTGTCAACAAGAATCAGCGGTATGATTTATGACTGGCAGTGGAAAGACATTTTGAGCCTTGACATAAGTAGTTACAGTTTATTTTGACTGGTCGCTGGGCGCATTTTCTGTTCGGTATTATTTTTATGTTTGGAAGCTTGGAATTTGGGCTGGCATTCGAATGTTGTAGCAGGTCATGTGTAATCGGCCGGTAAACGCCTGAAAGCTGTAAGCTTGGATATAAATTTTAAAAAATGTTTTGGTTTAAGAATAGATTTAGTTTAGAATACCTGCTTTACTTAGATTGCTTTGATTTTTAATCGTATTTTTGATTAAAATTTAAGCTCAAAGAGTACGTAACATTTATATTTAAGTATATATTCACTCTATTGTTTGTATTAATAAAAATCACAGGCAGTGAAGCATAAATATGTGCAATCTATCGCGCGACGACAAAGGTCTCTATCTAACAAAATAACGATTTTTCGCAACAAGCCATTAATAACTCGATTTTTGAAAAAATAATATACCCGATAAATAATATAACGAACTTTTGATGTCACATCATATATTTTTTAATCTGTTCATTAAATCCTTTATTTTGATACGCCACTCGATAGGCTTTAATAAAAAAAAATTTGGAAACGTTTAAAATGCCTCCAAAAGTCAGCCATTTTCTTTTTTTTGCAATTTCGATATACCCGGTGTCACTCTCACGATTAAGACGATCTAACGACACGACACCTATTATGCTAAAATCCATCAAGCTATTTAGGCTACAGAGCGTGCCAAAGAAATATAAATACATAAATACATACTTACACTCGAAAAGCATAACCCTCCTTCTAGCGCAGTCGGGTAAAAATAAATTGAAACGACAACTCTAACCATAGGTAAAAGGTCTTAAACATTTCCAGTGACAAATTATGTCATTGTATTTTTTTAAGAGCCGTCGTGAACAGCCACAAAAACGCCTGTGGATCTTATTAAAAAGGCGTAAGGTGTAAATTTGTTGAAATACCGTCGTGAACCGTAATTTCAAGGAAAATGTTGCGTGAAAAACATGAAATATTCATGGTCGGTTATTAACGTGTAATTCACGCCGACTGTACTGAAACTGACAGCTGACAGCAGCACTAAAGTTGAAAATGGCTGGCAATTTTCAACTATGCGCTATTAATTTGGATTGTTTCAGATTATGGAGTGTGGAATGTGTCTTGGTAAGTAGCGCAATCTTATATGACGAAACAGTTGAAAACGTGTCCAGCGGATTTGATAAGCAACAAAACAAAACACACTCTCCTCACAACCGTTTTCGCCTCAGCAGCGCCATCTGAAGGCGCTATTGCAGACTATCCGCCTAAGTGGCTTCGATGAAGTGGCGACCGCAGCACCCCCAATCTACCGGATTTGGTGTCCACTTTTGGAACTATAAAGATTGTGCTCCTTTACTTCAACCCTCCATAGTTTCAGATGAGATTGAGATCAATTTGGAAGTTTATAATTAGGAGTGGAGTTCTGTGGAGTAAAGATTAAGGTTAAATTTCGACTTATACAATACAATACATTTATTGAATACCACACATTCAAGGAACAGTACATCATCATCATCATCATCATTTCAGCCGAAAGACGTCCACTGCTGGACATAGGCCTCCCCCAAGGCTCGCCACTCAGACCGGTCCTGTGCTACTTGCTTCCACCGGTTTCCCGCGACCTTCACGAGGTCGTCGCTCCGTCGTTTTTGGTAGCCGGGTCTCTGCCGGGGATTAACTCTAGCACCCCCTGCCCCGCCGTTACCATGGCCGCTACCGGAGCCAGGAATAGCGGGGCCGCCGGGGACTGGGGGTCTGGGTTTTAATTGTGGCCTCATCGTTCCAGTTTTATCCCTTGGGGGGGATTGCCTTAGTCGCCACGCTTGGCAGGCGGGTTGGCGACCGCAGTTTGATGAAGGTAGTTCTCGGAGGACGCTGCTGCCCATCCTCCGGTTTATCCCTTAGTCGCCTCTTACGACACCCACGGGAAGAGAGGGGGTGGTGCAATTCTTTGCCGGCACCACACGGATCCTGCCGGCACCACACGGATCAATTGATCCGTGTGGTGCCGGCAGGAACAGTACATACATAAACGTAATTACACAAAAAGTATGGCATACAGAAGGCGGTCTTATCGCTAAATAGCGATCTCTACCAGACAACCTTTGGATACTGGAGATGAAGAAAACAAACTACTTACTTGGGTTACTAGCCGGTGTTCTGTACTAAGATATAGTCCTAAACCGTAAATGAATCTCTCTGTCTATTGCTGGAAACCGCATAGAATACTTAGTTTTTTAGTTTGTCTCAGAAAGACGGACGCGGCGGGGGAACTAAGTGTAAAAAAAAATTAGGACGCAGACAAGAGCTAATGACCTTGAGCTGTCGAGGCAGGCAACTGTCTCAGCGGACAATGTCTGTTTGCATTGGAGGGAGCGAGAAGCACGACCGCGGCATGTGGGCTGTGGGCGATATACGTAGAAAATCAGAAAAATGAAGATAAAAAAAACCTACATTGCGTGAACAATATAAAATTAGCAAATTTTTTGGTAGGTATGAGTAGGCCGGAATTTAATTATAGAAATCTGCGTTTAAAAAATAAACTTACAGAACCGCGTTTAAGTAGGATTAGAAGACGTAAATTCACGATTTTTTTTCATGGAACCGATTTCATGAAATCCTTTTTACGAAATAGCAAGTTTTTTAAGTATATTGTGAATATTAACGTATAATTTACTCGGCTTACAAAATCAAATAGTTTTCGTTTAAATACTGTTTAAATAAAGGCAATTTAGGTCTTCTAGCGCCTTACATGTTTTAATTACTTAGAAGTCTTAGAACATATGATTGTCAATACTTATAGCGGTTGGGAGAAGAGGTCGGACGACTCGTTCAATATTAAAGCAATAAAATCTCAAATTTAATGCAGGAAATAGATAAATCATAAATCATTTATTCATTTGTGATACACAGGTAGGTGTTATAGTCCCCACGCGGGCCCAGTGCGGATTGGGGAATTCACACACATCCTTGAATTACTTCGCAGATGCGTGCAGGTTTCCTCACGATGTTTTCTTTCACCGAAAAGCTCAGTGGTAAATTCAAATTGAATTTCGCACATAAATAATTTCAGAGGTGCGAGCCGGATTTGAACCCGCGTCTATGTCTATGTCTAATCGCCGTTTCATCGCCTAAATAGTTTTATTTGGTTTCATGACGCATTGGTGTTAACTGTAAGGTCATGTTAAACTTTTATAAATAAATAAATAATTGAGATCTCTGTGTTCCACCTTTTCGGCGTACAAATATTTTTATACATATACCTACTTACTACTACTAGGTAGTTAGGTAGCTAATAGAGGAATACAACTTTCTTCAGCCGAACTGTATCGGAAAAACAATACAGCACTTATTGATAAAGTGTATCTAGATAGGTAACAGTGCAGTTACGTAAGAACGACATTTCGACCTCAAGCACGTTATCTAATCGGAAAGATAGGTGAAAAGACTGTCACCGATATGAGACTCGTATGTTTGTGGTTCGAGCATAGTAACACCGTCAATACATTTTCAATCTTTACCTATAGTAAGTTTTTTCAAAAATTCATTTTTTGGGACACGCTTTTATTGCTGACTGTACTTTTCTTTGTAAATCCTGCATCTACCCTTCAAGACGAATCAAACGAGCCCAAATTCGATGGGTTTATGTAGTTTTATTACGGAGTTCTTATGGCCACCTTCCAGCTCCATCATCAGATCAGCTCCACGTCATCATAATAGTGCATTGTCACGCGATTTACATATTCGTGCAAAATTTCAGCTCAATCGGAAATCGGAAAGTGGGTCAAATTTAACTTCCAAGATTCCAATACATACTCGTAGTTACAATACATACCTACTTACATAGGTCGACCTAATAAAAGCGTGCTAATAAAAGGGTATTTTTTTTTGTCTCTTTCTAACTGTCTGTCTGTTTGTTTGTTAGAGTTAATCTCCGGAACTACTCCTGTATTGGCCTCTCTTCAGTGTATAACAGAGACAATGTAATTATATAAGACTGTCAATCTCCTTACATTACGGCATACATTGGAAATAGCCAGGGAGCTTCAAATTTTTATACTTCGCCTGTACAGCGCCATCTAGATGTTGCTCATGGAGTTCAAATTTGTACACAGGCTACCTAGCCAGCGACATCTATTATCGTATTTAACACTTATTTGTTTGAAGGTTGTCATTCTAAGTTTATCTTACCATTCTTCTATGGTATAGGTATTTCACTAATTTGGTACATGCGTAGTACATCGTAGTCACTTCTTTGAAAATGTAATTTGAGGCTGATTAAGCATTCAATGAGCTACTTAAATTCCGTGATTATTATCTCATTAAAAAATAACATTTTACTGAAAGAACAAATCTATATACTTAGTCACTATACCTACAGTACGCTATGTCTCTTCTCTGTATTGATAATTGTATTTGTGTTTTTTTTTCCTGTACAATAAAGTGATACTAACTTACTTACTTACTATGCTATGTATGTACTTATATTTAGTAGTTCTTAAATGACTGGAATCCTTCAAACTTTGGAGTGTTCTGTTCGCAAAATGGTCGGACTTTCGAATGAGAGTGCGAGCGCTGCTGTTTGGCGGCAGGTTAGTAAAACAACGGCGTTCGTTTACCGCAGTGATCCGTCTTCTGCGGTTTACTCTGTGGCGTGACCGATGACGTCACAGCTTTGTAACTGTATAGCACGACACAACTTGGAAGGCGCGCACCGTAGCATTTAAGCCGTCGACGCAGAGTCTATTATTGCTAAATCCACTCGCCTTCTAACTTGTGTAAACCTGTTCGAGGTGACTAATATTTATACAGTTTTGGTTTTAGCACCACAGAGTACATATTATAGGTAACTAGCTTCTGCCCGCGGCTTCGTCCGCGTGGAATTCGGTTATAGCGTTCCCGCGGGAATTGAGCGTTTAACTATAACAAATTATATACGAAAACCTTCCTCTTGAAACACTCTATCTATTAAAAAAACCGCATCAAAATCCGTTGCGTAGTTTTAAAGATTTAAGCATACATAGGGATATAGGGACAGAGAAAGCGACTTTGTTTTATACTATGTAGTGAAGTTGAATAATAAGGAAACTAGGACCATTTTAGTTTCCTCCATACAAACTTCAAAATTCAGTTTTTTGGCTGTAATTTAATTGCGTTTTATTTTACCACGACATTTACTAATTTCGGACACCCACAGTAATGATTTTGTTATGTGTACCAAGTTTTGATCTGATCTGTTTAGTAATTTGGGAATAAAAGCGAAAATACGTTTGTATGAAAAGTTGAGAAACGCCGTGCGTACTGGGGACTCTTAAGCCGTTGACGCAGAGTCTATTATTGCGTAAAGTAAACCTGTACCTTCTGATCATAGTACGCCATGATATGAGTTGCTTTTTGATAGATATTTAAGCGGTACGATTTTAAACTACAAGAATGATTTAAATGTTTTATAATATGTGACATTTAGTTTACTACCACAGCCTATTTGCGTCCCACTGCTGGGCACAGGCTTCTCATCACGAGAGGGTTTGGTCTATAGTTCCCACGCGGGCCCAGTGCGGATTGGGGACTTCACACACATCTTTGAATTACTTCGCAGATGCGTGCAGGTTTCCTCACGATGTTTTCCTTCACCGAAAAGCTCAGTGGTAAATTCAAATTGAATTTCGCACATAAGTAAACTTAGAGGTGCGAGCCGGAATCGAACCCCCGACCCCGACCGACACGAGAGGCGGTAGGTCATACCACTAGGCCACCACGTCACTAACATTTAGCTTAAAAACTACAGTTAAAATACTGCAAAACCTGCAATAAAATACAGTTGTGCGAACTAGCTATTCAATAATATACCGACTAATAAATAGACTAGGTGCTCAATGAAAGCCTTACAACTAGGGTTGCCATCCGTCCGGGTTTCCCCGGATTTTTCTTAGTTTCCGGGGAGCGTCCGGGGGGGGCTTCATTTGTAGTCCGGTCCGGGTTGAAAAATTTAAAGTCTTGAGCCGCCCGCGACGCAAGCACTGACGCACCTGTTGACATGTCCGGGTTCTGGACTCTTAAATCCGTGGTTTTCACGCGTCTTGTCCTGGTTTCTAAATTTTAGAGATGGCAACCCTACTTACAACTCACAAGCCTAACTTTTGCAACTGATTCTATGCAAGTATCCATTTCAAACGCAACCTTCTTACAAGCAAGTACAGTACAAAAATCAATGACCGACTTTATGGGTTTTACGCCTTATTGAAAAAAAAAACCTTACCTAAGTAAAATAGGGTTGGTATTAGCTTGGCGGACGACGTCAGTGTTACCAGACAGTTTGGCGGCGGCTTATTCTTTTGCACGCGATTTCGCAATTGGCAGCAAAGGGCGGGTGACAAACAGTCGTACAGATAATCTACTATAAGATGTCCCGCACCTACACACTTCAAAACGCTTCGAAGTATTTAAAAAGCACCGCCAACACTCTCAACGCATGTGTGCGTGCTTGGACAGCCGTCAACTATGCGTTGAGAGTGTTAGTGGTGCTTTTTAAATAATAAATACATTGAAGCGTTTTGAAATGTGGAGGCGCGGGACTTCATATAATAGATTATCTCTAAGTGCTAAGAAATTAACACTGTGAAATGACGTTTTGTTATCGATTGATAGACTTCACGATGAGCAAATCAATTAAGTTAAAATATGTGTCAGTGTCAATAATTCCCTTTGTAAGTTAGAAGCTAAGCAAACGGTCGCGTTCAGGTTTTTATGATTTTATCTGATTTGAAATGTCAACTAGCCCGTAGGTGAATATTGTGGTTCATCATTTCAGCCGACAGCCGTCCACTGCTGGACATAGGCCTCACCCAAGGCTCGCCACTCAGACCGAACCAATATTTTGGTTATAGGGTACCTACCTCCCTACCTTCTGGTAAGTTCTTTCTGACAAGTGCCCAGATGTGGCCTACTTGCTGAATATATAATTTGATTTGATTTACCTTAATTTATGATTTTAGTATGCATGTAGTTATTTACATACTTGAGTATAATGAAAATTATTTGAATGCGGTAGCGATGTCTTTCTGCAGGCACTCTAACGGGACATAGGAAACGAAAAAAGTAACTTCTGACTACACACAAATAGTATTATGCTACTCAAACATAATGAATGCGAGTGTTTAGCAAACAAAACCGTAAATTACTAATGTGAATTGTGAACTCACAATAACGAGGAGCTACTACTACAGCCTATTTGCGTCCCACTGCTGGCCACAGGCCTCCTCTCATCACGAGAGGGTTTGGGCTATAGTCCCCACGCGGGCCCAGTGCGGATTGGGGACTCCACACTCATCTTTGAATTACTTCGCAGATGCGTGCTCACTATGTATTCCTTCACCAAAAAGCTCAGTGGTAAATTCAAATTTATTCGATTTCGCACATAAGTAAACTTAAAGGTGCGAGCCGAAATCAAACCCACGAATCGAGGAGTCAAGTAGAACGATATACCATGATGAATAACCATTATACTTGAAACTTGATAGACATTAGCTGAGCATATCTCGTCTGACAATTTAATTGTTGCCTCAACCGATGTAATCCGACACTTAGAACAACAAACATCAGTCCAACCACATTCAGCCAGCCTACACGTGCCACTTTAAATTCTATTATACCCAAATAATATGGCGCGAAATTATCCCGCATTCCGAACAGAAAGAAATCGGTTCCATAACACCCCCACACTTAGCACTAATCATTTACAAACATTTAGCGCCATTCTGGAAACAAATTATCCGATGTCCTCTACACTCCCGTCTCGAAATCAACCTTATCGAATGCCTCGCTCAGTACGGATTCCAATAAACGCGCAGCCTTCAAACGAGCTCGGTAAAGATACCACTTGAGGGCTCCATCCCTCTTTATAACACCCCCCCCCGGACTCAATTATTCCTGTCCTCTCGCCCGAGATATTTCCCAAAATCGCCGATTTTTATTTTAAATTTTTCCCTTACCGCCTTTTCGGGAGAAACTTGCTTTACGCTCCGCGGATTAACTTAAGTTTCAGATAAGAGCTTTCCTGATTAACTTGGCTTTAAAATTGAGTGTCTCATATATATATGTATAAAAGCTTCGTGAGTTTGTGATAAAAGTGCAACGACGATGTTGTAAATGAGAACATTGCATCACTGCCAACACCAGAGACAAGGTCATTCTATTAGACCGTCAATCTCCTTACATTACGGCGTACCTACATCGGCAATAGCCGGGCTTCAAATTTGTACACTTCGCCTGCACAGCGCCATCTAGATGTAGCTCATCGAGTGGGGTTCAAATTTGTATCCAGGCTACCTAGGCAGCGCCATCTGTTATCGTATTTAACACTTATTTCGGGCGTACGCTGATTTGTTTGAAGGTTGTCATTCTAAGTTTACTTACCTTACTTCTTCTATGCCAGCACCGAGTTACTCAGGGATCTCTATTGGGTTACTATTTGTAAAAACCGTACAAATCATGACTGCGAAAGATATTAGAAACCATTCAAGTTAACATCGAGAACTGTAATTAATTAATAATGAAATATGCGCAAGGTAATTTTAAAAGACGGGGCCTGCAAAGACTATAAAACTTGATATACACAGGCACTCCATTCCGACCAAATGACAAAGAGCTTTACTGTGTTTGTGTTGATGTTGTTTTTGCGTCGACTGTTTAATTACCTACATTTGTTGCGTTTCGTTGTTATTAATACTTGAACATACATGTATACCTACCTACCCATCTCAACCTGTCACGTAACCTTAGTTCTTTATTGGAGGTATGGAGGGTGGACTTTTGTATTGGTAAGGAGCGCAATCATATATGGCGAAACAGTTGAAAACGTGTCCAGCGGATTTGATAAGCAACAAAACAAAACACACTCGCCTCACAGCCGTTTTTGCTGCGCTTTCGCCTCAGCAGCGCCATCTGAAGGCGCTACTGCAGACTATCCACCTAGGTGGCTTGACTGGAGTGACGACCGCAGCGCCCCCAACCTACCCGATTTGGTGTCCACTTTTGGAACTATGAAGATTGCGCTCCTTTACTTCAACCTTCCATAATTGGAGGTAGCCTTAGAAACTTCTTGAGCTGTTTATACAATACAGAAAAGTTTCAGATGGAGTATATGGATAAATCAAGTATATTTTAATCCAGAGCACGTAATAGGTTATTTTACTGGCAACACCTGGCTTTCTTCATTCATTAACTGACGCAATAAAGTTGACATATTTGAACGTTTATCGCGAAACTGTTCCGAGGAATGGCCGCCATTAACATTTAGTGCATATTAATATGAACGTTTGAACTTGCGTTTACGACGACGGGAACTACAGATATTAAACGCGAAATCGTTCGATGCAAATGCTGTGATGTCCTTATCGAGCTTTCGATAGGTAGTACTTTATAGTTATGAGCTTCCAACAATTTCGAGTGACAAATGTGTGTAATCCATACTATACCAATCCTATCCTACTATTATTATAAACGCGTAAGTTTGTAAGTATGGATGGATGTTTGTTACTCTTTCACGTAAAAACTACTGAAGGGATTTTTATGAAACTATACAATAATATAGCTTATACATCAGAATAACACATAGGCTACAATTTATAAAGATATTGTGTGAATTGTCCAAAATATCAAGTAAGTAGGAAAAAATCAAATTTTAAGTCTACGCGGCACGAAGTCGCGGGCAACGGCTAGTATTATTTAAATGCGAAATTAACTTTGCACATACATACATCTATTTTAATAAAAAAATGCTTCATAAGCATATTCCCCAATTGCGTGTATCCATTTTATCTCGCATTAAAGTTAATATTAGGGAACAACTTGACCGACCTCTATCTAAAGTTCAATTAAGGGCTCGAATACCAAAATTAGTTTTTCAAACGATACAATTTCATTTACGGGGCCCTTTGGGGCCTTTAGACCCCCTTTACTCAATCCGCGCCATATGGTCATTATTACCTATTATCACGATAGCTAAAGTGTTCTTACCTAGAAAAAGAATACAGAATGGTCACCCGGTAGCCCGTTACTTATTTTTCAAATGTGGACTTTTTTATTAATGGCGCAACATATTTCGGGACTTATGCACACAATTACTACATAAATAGCTACATATACACAAGGAGGGAAAAAAGTAATAAGAGTTCGCGCATGGAAACTTCACAACTATACTAGACGCCGTATATAGATTCCAAAAAAGTTACCAAAGATGGCCGAACGTCACCGTCACAAGTGTCATCGTCATTGTGACGTTCCAGATGTAACCAACCCATGCACATTAATAAAAATAGTCACACCGAAATTCTATGATCCCCATTATGAAACCAAAAGATCTCGAATGCTCTCCAATTGAGCCATTTTATGAGTTTGACTGACAAACATACAAACTATTTTTTCACACTGCAACTAATGAGATGAGTTATGTATTTAGTAATAAAAACGCTTCCTTGGTGGAGAAGGAGGAAGATTCTCGTCCCTGTGAGAAAGACCTGGTACCGGTTCCATGTTACTTGCGTAAACGTAAAACCCACCAACAAAACACAATAACAAAAACTTTTACGTAGGTATGTACATTATTTAGAAGAGTTGAAACATACCGATGCAAAACTTTTTCATTTTATTGGCAACACAATAGTAGTTTTTTTTTTAAATCTATATACGACGTCTAGTTTAACTAGCTACGATTGTAAGGAATTTATGGAGAATAGGGCTTTCTGGCGTCTCTTCGACGAATGGACACTCCGTGTATTTGTCTAGTCTATGTTTACGCAGCGCGTTTAATTAGTACACTAAACGGCCGTCAAATGTTTTAGTATAAATAATGACGGCGATCGTTAAAGCGTCACCCGTATCGATAAACAAAACGATAATTAGCGGAATAATGCAACTGCACCCGATACTGTTTAAATGACGGATGTTGTTTCACGCCGTACGGTGCAGCATTTGTAATTCAAATTTGTTGAATCCACAGTATTTTTGGGGAGGGCAATAATATGCCATACTATTGGACAAGCTTTCAAATTACCAACGCATAAACATAAAAAAATATCACGCGCGTGTATGGCCCATGGCAATATGCACAACACAACAACACAATATTTAATAATTATGTTATAGATGGGCGATTTGTATGCAATTCTGCTCTGCACTTTATAATACGAGTATAGTTATAGGAAATTTGCGAAATAACAGCTTTTACATACTTAAAGTCTGCTCCCAAATTCCACCTATTATTGGTGCTAGATGTGTACCTAAAACTAATAAGTTAACAAAAAAAGTTAACACACTCAAAATAGCCCTTGTATTCGTAACTAAATCCTGCATAGACTGCACAAGTTATTTATATATGTAATTAGATCAACAAGTTTAAATGTTAAATTTAGGTACCAGGCTTTCCGGTGAAAGAAAATATCCGCCGTACAATGTCAAGGCCCCACCGAAATAGCGCGCGACGGAAACCATCGGCATTATTCTATATCGAGCACTGATTCCATGATTGGAACTCACAACAACAGCATGCAATGCAGTCATCGTATCATCAAGTTTGCATTTGGCAGGTAGTATAATAAATATAAGAGGACGAGCTGTCGGTAGGCCTCCAACAACTCGTGAAGGTCGCGGGAAACAGGTGGAAGCAAGTAGCACAGGACCGGTCTGAGTGGCGAGCTTTGGGGGAGGCCTATGTCCAGCAGTGGACGTCTTTCGGCTGAAATGATGATGATGATGATGATGATGATGATGATGGATGGTGGTAGCTGAGTGGCTCGATCTACCGCCTCTTACTTATATCATCACTTATATCTCTCAAGCTCCAGATTTGATATCACGCAGAGCGTCATATCAAATCTGGAGCTTGAGAGGAGCTAAACCGTTAGCCTACCAAGGCTACACGTCAGTTGCAAATGAAAATTCAATTTCAAATGTTGTATGGTATGACATTTATTATTTACAAGCTCTAAGTTTTGACATGAAGAAATACCTCGAACGCGTTCCATTCTCGTCTTTCTCGGCCAGTATGGACGCGATCGAGACGCTTTTTTTATTTACAAACTTACACTAGAGGCCTGTTTTGACGGCGTATTTGTAAAGGGATAAAAAACCTCATTGAAAATTCAAATGAAGTGCTCGGCAGGTTGGCACCCTAATTCCGTACATAATGACATAATTGCATAAAAAAACTCGAGCGCACTATGGTTGGTGGTAATTTATGGATCAAGATAGTATTGTGCGTGCGCCTGACCTGTTTAAAGTTAACCTTTTTGAAACCAGAGTCGCCCAAAGCCGACAAAGTTTACAGAGTAAAATACACTCTAGGTCGTGTAAGTTTAGTTCAAATTGGTGCTAAATTTGCTATTGAAGTGGTGGTCAAAAGTTTGAATTTAAACATGGCTTGCGGCGGTTAGATATGGACGTGATTTAGACGTGAGAAATAGTCACATACAGTTTAAAAGTGCTTTAATTGTAAATTTGTGTCCTGGTAGCGTGAGAGAGATGAGGTGAGGGTACACTTCTGTATTATATTTCTATGACAACTACAAATTAAGTCGTGATTGTATAAGGATAGTTCTTGCAAACCACGGGTGCAACTGGCGTTTGGTTGTGTCGGAAGTGTACATGTACACTTGTACAGTGCGACAACGACAATATGCGTGCCTGAACTGCCTGACCGCACGGACAGACGCACACAGAATCTCACAAGTGCCAGCGGCAGTGTTGGTTTAAAAGAACTGTTATACACGGTGGGTCAGAAAATATGGCAAATAATTAACCCACCATATCGGCTATCGATTCTAAGTATATTGTATAGGTCTTTAATTTTTTTCGAGTTGGTAAAAATAATAATTTTATATGGGATTGGTTGTGTGAGCGACGCTTGAATCCTATACAAAATATATTTTTTTAACCAACTCGAAAAAAATTAAAAACCTATACAATATACTTAGAATCGATAGCCGATACTGTGGGTTAATTATTTGCCATATTTTTTTGACCCACCGTGTATAAGTAATAAGTACGTAGTGTATTTTGACCTGCCGTCTCTCATCTGCGTGGCCGGTGATTATTATGCCACTAATTGATAATGTAGCCATCGTTAGCGAACAATGTTAACCGATATAGATACACAGCTGCTTACAATCACTGAAAAAAGCCATATATTCAGTCGATGCATTTATTAAGTTATAATTGATCATTTCTTGTCAATACATTTTCATGTAAAGGTAAAGTCTGAACTTAAATAGCTCTAAACATAGTTTAAGACCCTTTTATTTTACGCTCCGTTCGCGATATAAAATACTTAGGTACTCGTCGAGTTTTTACGGCAACGTTTATAGGATATCGATAGCATTTTTATCGACTTTTAGCGTCCCTAGTATTATACTGCCGTTTAAAAAGGTCGTGCGTGTTCCATAAAATGTGTACATCCTTCATGATTTCTTAATATGTCATATCATATCATGTCATTTATATTCGCAGTATAATTTCATCTTAACTACTTACATCACTAGCAAAGTCCGTTTGTCCGTCTGATAAACTCAAAAATTACAGAACGGATATTTATAAAATTTCCAACAAGCAGATTCGTGAGGAAGGTTTTGGTATATAATTTGATTCTATAGGTAAGTACAACTCGCGCGAAACCATGTGGGTTATTAGTGATAAAATAACTTATCTTTTCTACGCTAATAACAAACCATCAAACGGCACCATGTCTAGAACACATAGCTACAGACTATAGACAACAAACATGGCCGCTTGGTCGTAGACAATGCGGTGATGTCATACCGGACACTGTAAACCCTGGGTAAACGGAATTAAACAATGCAGGCTATTTGATAATTACTTGGATGCCATCTTCTGGCGCCTGTGTTCAGTCATAATAATAACTATACGCTCTCAGAATTAGCATAGAAACAATGCACATCAAATTGTTCGCACGATTAGAGGCCATAGAGTCGCAGATTAATGAATACATAGAGTGTAAGTGTGAACTGAGCAAAAGTATCGATCGCGTACACGTTTAGACCTATCAAATCTCGAATAAAATGACGGAGAATACGCAAACGTGCTCAAAATGTTTGCTTAGTTACAAAGATAGACCGGTTAGAGCCGCAGAAGTACCTAACTAAATAGTCAATGAGCTCAATCTACGCGTTGAACGCGTGACCACTTCATCTGCCGTCTCTCATCACCTATTCAATATTTCAAATGGGCTCAGACACTTTTTACCTACTTTATTGAATCTCAACATAGACAAAGCGAGCACAGACACGAACAAATCAATTAACACTCGCCAATATACCGATAAGTTCAAACCGCTGACCCCACATGCACAGACCAATAAAAGCGTGTCAAGCACCGAACGCCAAATATTTGTCGCCGCGTTGCCACGCGTATGATATGCGCAGGTCGACAACCGATGGATTAGGAGTACGCGCTTATATGGCAAACTAGCGCCTAAATTCAGATTTCTAAGTATTGGATACGGCGTTATGTCGCTAGCCGACATTTTGTCGACTACGTAGTTATTTCTATCGATCGACTCTTATTCTCGTTACACTTACACTCTTCGTAGAGCGATCGTGGTCATCTCTTGAGTCGTTCGCGCTTTACTAGCCGTCGCCATTCTTCGTCGAATCATTAAGCCTTCAGTCGGTCCATCACATTGCACAACTGCGGCCCCAAAAATAAGCTCCTCAGTTCGATGTAATAATCTTTTGTCTAGAAAATTTAATGTTAGATTATCGATGCATAGAAATGTTTTATTTACGAATAACCAAGAAAGTTTTTATCCAGAACTCATTAGCGGCGCCCTCATCCTTTTAGTTTTGTTTAAGGCACCGTTACCTCAAATGTGCTTATTATTATTAAGATCCTACTGTGTCCCACTGCTGGGCAAAGGCCTCCCCCCACTTTTTCCACCGTTCTCGATCTTGAGCGCCATCTGACCAGTCCTTTAAATAGGAGTCTAGTTCATCCCGCCATCGCCGTCGAGGTCTGCCGCGTTTTCGCATGTATTATTTCCCCTATCAGGCAAATTTTTGTCTTCGTTGGGTGAGCTAGAAGACCCGTATTTTCTAAAAGGTCAAGTAAATCTCGTAATAATTAGTATGCCGGTGTGACATTGGCGTATAAAATCGGTTTTGTGGATGATAGCGCCAGTTTACGATCGCGATACCATCTGGCATTGCGCTTAGTTCGTTTTATTGCTCGATGATGTACAGCGCTGGAAGGACTGTACGAAATAATTGAAATATTTTTAGTTACATATGTAACCGCTGTAAATGCTGTAATTCATGTTCTTTCCAAGAATAGTTAATCCGTGGAAGCCCGAGTTAGCTTAAGCTAGAACTAGAAGTTAAGAAACCTTCAACCATCTTATTCGCAGAATATTGGCACTATTTTGTGATAGGGTGGCCTGTGACGTAACTTGACGTAAGTAGGCTCTTGTGGAGACTATACTTGGGACTTTTATATTTACGGCAAAAAATAGTCCTAAGTTGTCATCATACTTTGTAAACTATTTGGAACGGACGTAATGACATGTTATTTGACGTCATTCTTACAAAGCCTCAATTTTCTAGAGAAGTCATAACACGTCCTTTTGAGCCACTAAGCTGCAACACACGACACAGTTCTAATGGCGCTCCGATTACATAATAATAGACTCTGTATCAACGGCGTAAGTGCCACGCCGCACGCAATATTTAGTTGTGTCGTGACACAGTCTATAAAACCAGACAGTGGGTCGACAAAGCTGTCTTTACAAAGCAAACGACGAGACGAATGAAAAGCTGTCCCGAGCTACTAAGTACGGCTAGGCACACTGTTTACAGCTCGGGACCGCTCTTCCCCCGTTTCGTCCCTCACCAGGCAGCATTTTTCAGGAGTAGTGTTATTGCCATTGGCTAGACGTTATATAAGAACTGGACATCCATGCTTTAATACCACACATAGAGGTCTCCACCCCCCGCTACGAGAGTTAATAAAACGCCTGACTAACATGTCAATTGAATATTTGACCGGTCAAGACTTCAAAAAGGCAAATATTTCCGATTATTTTATTATACCTATGTCAGTAAATTAAGATATAACGCCTAGTGTATTTAATGTAATATTGTAAACTTACTTACTGAATAAATTTATTTATTATTTTATTTTATTATTTCCTGTTAAAGATGGAGTGATGGCAACCCTATTCAAGAGAGCAAAGCAGCGACCTACTGTACTTTTGTCCTATACTGTGGTCGTGCTATATAGGTACAAGCGAGCTATGTAAGACGTGGATTATTGCCGGCTCACGACTGGCTGAGATTAATACAAGTTCATATCGCTTTGTGCCGGGTCACGTGTGGCCATTTTGTACACGGCTTCTATAGCGGAATCTCGGTAGGCCGGGGAGCAAAAGAGCGTATCTCACTACAAGTTCCGTATATCAAACGCCTTTTTTGTTATATTTGTAAGTTGTAATTGTAACAATGTATGGCGATACGATGCACGTGTTAGTTATACGTAGTTTGTTTAGTTGACGGGTGTTCTATGACAGTCGTGACGTTTTTAAAGTTATAGATTTAGCCTGGGTTGATTGAAGTACAGTTGACGGACTCCTGGTCGTTAAATATGGCCGCCGAGCTGTCATTCCATACAGAAACGTCATTTTATCCCGTAGTAAAATATTTAACGTTAACGTTAACGGACGTTTTGAATCAACTCACCCTGTCTTTTAAATAAATGATTAACAGATGTTTATTGACTCGTATCCAATCTACATAAGTATTAGGTCCTTACATATGAAATTGGCGTTTGGCGAACTGGCAACTTTGATTCAAAATATGTGGCGTTCGGCTAGGAATTCCAAATTCAAATTTATTTCAAATTTAAGACCATGTATTTCTGTGTTCGAATTACGAAATTTATTTGTTATCGCGTCATTTGTTTTTCTTTCACATCGTTCTGTTCACAATATGGAGAACTTAAAATATCGCTATATTTACGAATATGAGTTTCACCTCGGCACTAGTGCTGCAGAAACGGCTCGTAGGATTAACAATGCGTATGGGGAAGCTACTGCAAAAGAAAATACGGTACGTTATTGGTTCCAACGTTTCCGTTCTGGAAATTTTGACCTACAGAACAAGCCTCGTGGACGGCCGGAGACACAAGTTGATAACGAAGAATTAAAAGCAATTGTGGAAGCAGATCCATCGCAAACCACGTCAGAGTTAGCGGCAGGCTTCGGTGTGAGTGATAAAACCATTTTGATTCACTTGAAACAAATTGGAAAAGTGAAAAAACTTGAAAAATGGGTACCGCATGAATTGAGCGACGCAAACAAAGAAACACGCGTCGAGTGTTGCGTTTCACTTCTCAACCGGCACAATAATGAAGGCATTTTGAATCGTATCGTTACTTGTGATGAAAAATGGATCTTGTACGACAACCGGAAACGTTCTTCACAATGGTTGAACCCAGGTGAACCAGCCAAATTCTGCCCGAAACGAAAGTTGACTCAGAAAAAGGTACTGGTAAGTGTCTGGTGGACTAGTGCCGGTGTCATCCATTACAGTTTCTTAAGATCTGGGCAAACAATCACGGCTGATGTGTATTGTCAACAATTGCAAACGATGATGGAAAAGCTAGCCATTAAACAACCCAGACTGGTCAATCGATCTAGCCCACTGCTGCTTCAGGACAACGCTCGACCACATACGGCACGTTTGACGGCCGCAAAACTACGGGAGCTGCGACTGGAATGTCTTCGACACCCACCATACTCCCCGGACCTTGCTCCAACTGATTACCATTTTTTTCGGAATTTGGACAACTTCATGCAAGGAAAAAAATTCAATTCTCACGAGGCTGTCCAAACGGCCTTCAAAGATTTTATTGATTCTCGCTCACACACTTTTTTTAGTAAAGGAATCAATGAACTACCTTCGAGATGGCAAAAGTGCATAGATAGCCATGGTACATACTTTGACTAAATAAAAAAATAGTTTCATAAAAAAAAATCGTTTTCATTTCTGCCATATGAAACGCCAATTTCATATGTAAGGACCTAATATAATACTTAAAAGAAGGTAGTTGGATAATTTTCTTCTTTTCGCTTAGTCATGTCAGTAGGTCTTATAATTGTCACTTGTCAAATCTTGACTATCATGTCAAACATACTGATGGAGTAAGGCATCCACAAATACCACATCGTGCTTCAGGTTTGTCGTGACTAGTTTTCCACACGTTATATTTTTGTTATTTTAGATTAACTTTCTTTTGACACACGTTAAGTAGAAGTATTTAAGTACTCGTAGGTACATATTCTACCTATTCTACACAAATAAAAAAGATAACCTTAAATTACTCTGCTTCTTTGATATAATTCAGAACTCTAGCCATTATCTCAAAAGCCTCCAGAATTTCTTTAAGTCACTCAAGTTAGCGGGAGGCCTATTACAGAACCTTCCCAACTGGCTACATTGTCGCTAATTTAATTTAAAATAGCGACAATGCAAAAACTAGTAGCGCTAACAGCCAATTAAGGTTGACCGCCACGCCAATAGCAAACTTGGTTGTAGCAATAGCAAATTTGAACTATACGCCCACGACGTTACAGTTAAGCTGTAGGCTGTGACGGCTGTGGCCGACAGCGGCGGTCGAAGAGTTAAAGCTGGGTTCCTTCATGGCAGTCGCAATCTGTGCAAAAGGCTGCGCGGGCGCCGGCCGGCTCCGAACCGGTTAGAACTGGTCCGGACGATGCGCGGCGCCGGCGTTAGTTCCCAATCTTTAAAGCAATACCAGTAGCTGATAGTGAAAAGCAAATTACCACGTACCCATATAATTCGAACTTGAATAACTGGATTTTTGAAAAAAATAAAAATCGGACTGCATAACAAATTTTGATATACCCAGTGTCACTCCCATAATCAAGACAAATCTAATGACAGCTCGCAAGCTAAAATCCAAGCCGTTTAGACTACAGAGCGAGCCATACATCCGGCCGGATTGGTCCAGTTGGTAGTGCCTTCTGTTCCGATGGTCGCGGGTTCGAGTCCCGCTCGGGGCAAACTTTGTGTGATGAACACGAATGTTTGTACTCAAGTCATGAATGTTCAGTATTTATATATGTATGTATTTCTCTTTATATTTATATCGTTGTCTAGCAGTTCTAGCACCCATAGTACAGTCGAGCCCATTAATATGTGTACACTTTTGGACCTTATTACAACGTGGTAAGGTGCAAAGTGTGTATATATATATTGGCGAACTCGACTGTACAAGCTTTGCTTAGTTTGGGGCCAGCGCTAGGTCAATATGTGTGAAATGTCCCAAGAAAAAAAAACATACTTAAACACACACACTCGAAAAACATAACCCTCCTTCTAGCGCACTCGGGTAAAAACGGATGGGCTGTATCGGTGCACACGGCCGTTGGTTTTAACGTGAAACTTCTACGAGTATGGTCATTATGCGCCCTTCCCCCGCGACCCTGTCCGCCCTTGATACTAACTCAAGGGCATAACTCCGAGCTGACGATATGAACTAAATAATGACACTAAAATCATGTTTCTAAGACTATTCGTTTACTATTAGACTATTAGACAGGATAGACCAATTCGTCACCCGTACTGAAACTGTAACATTGAGGTTTTGAACAAACCATACTTGTAAGATCAATTTTATTGAAAGCAACAGTTTGAGCACCGCGCGCTATCTAAACACGATATAGGCAACATAATGTTTGCTGCATAGACGTAAATAATATAGACCCGGTCTAACGTACACGTAATATGTCCCCACTTCCACGGTGTCCAATCCAAAGTTCTGTCACCGAGCGTGCGTGACAATAAGCGTTTTTAAAAAAACTTTTTTCGAAACTGTTTCTCAGTATCTAAAAACTCGTCTCGTTGTTGGAAAAATGTGACCCAGCTTTAGTGTCACGATACGAGTTTAACTTTGGATTGGACACCAATGAAGTGGGGAAACATGACATCTATCTACGTTAGGCCGGGTCCATACGAAGTATTATTTATGTCTATGGTTTACTGCGTTCACTGTGCTGTACTGTACCGTACGCACTTACGCAGGCCTACGGAAAACTCTATCTTAATAATTGTACCATATTAATCCTATTACTTGTTAACATTATTTCTTATTTTGGTATGAAAAGACGATCCTAACGGTGAAACATTTTATTCCTGATTTTCATTTTATTTTTATTTTGTATTCTTTCTGACGTTCTCAAATTGTGAAATTCTCTTATTTTGACATGTAAAATATGCTGTAATTTGATATTGAGAAATAAATGTCTATGTTTATGTCTATACACGACAGTTTATAATAACTCGATTTTCGAAATAATACAACAAACTTTTGATGTCACATTATATATTTTTGTAATCCGTTTATTAAAACCTTCATTTTAATACCTACTCCAAACCCCACTAGATAGGATTCGACAAAAAAACATTTGGAAACGTTTATAATGCCTCCAAAAGTCAGCCATTTTGTTTTTTGCAATTTTGATATACCCAGTGTCACTTTCACAATTTAGACGAGTCTAACGACACCTCGCATGCTAAAATCTATCAAGCCATTTAGGTTACAGAGAAATATACTTACATACATACACTGGAAAAACATAATCCTCCTTCTAGCGCAGTCGGATAAAAAATAACGTTAATCGGTACGTAGCAGATAAGGTATGGTTATCTTATCTAACATGATCATAAGTTGCAGAACTTACAGATTGAACTCGAAAATAGCAGAGCAATGATGTAATTACCTGAAAATGAAAGGAAAATAAAGTTCTCTTATTTTGACATGTAAAATATGCTGTAATTTGATATTGAGAAATAAATGTCTATGTCTATGTCTAGAAAAGTTGCAATAACACGCACATAAATGGATCTTTTTTTTTTATGTAGAACTGACCAGCGATTAGCCTCCTATATTAATCTACTTATTAGAATAATAAATCTGGTAAATAATTGAAGTGAAGCCCCTCGTGTAATGTAGACTAGACACCTTTCGTATTCTTACAAAAGGTGATATTCTATTTCTTGTAATTTCACATTCAACTTCAAACATAACTACATAGAATAGAGCCTATTCAATAGACGATGGGCTATTGTTGTTTTTAAACCTTTACTACAAACAACTACTTGAAACTTCAAAGCATACCTACATATTTCAGGTCTAAAAGTCATGTCAAAATGAATACGAAAAGTACGCCGTTCGACGAAACTTCTAAGAAATGAAAAGGCATTTTAATCAAGACGCCCCTTAACGAGTCGCCGTGGCCGAATCCGCGACACCCTTTTGTTAAAATTAAAAATAAGCGAGTTTTCAGCTCTAGGGTTGAACATTTCACAGATTTTCCACCCATTACAGCAAGATACATACTAGAGCAGGTAATAGGGAAGGTATCGTGGGTGGTTGGTTACATTTTATGACTAGATATTGTGAGAGATTTGGTATGTTTCATCATAGAAGACAGACAACATGTGAAGTGTGTGTGACTTTGTTTTACAATTATAACTGTGTACTTATGTCACAGAATAAATAGGTAATATTCTACCTGGCCTATTGCAAATATTAAGAAAATATATTTAAGATCATAGATTACACGAAAACATTCAACGTGTTAACTATAGTTTCTTTAACTACTATGAAATTGCTTAAATAAATAAATACATAGGAAATACAAGTGTCAACCTCCAAGTGGCAACCCTAGTCTTACAGCCAACACCTTCATTTCTTTGGAGACAAAGGAAGAGGATATTACAGTGGTCCCTCTGTAGTATTAGTTTAGTATAGTTGTACTGAGGTTACCTGAAAGCGAGTAGATTTTTAAAATGAATGTCCCTCGTTTATCTTACTTGGGTAGTTGGCGCGTTCTTTGCACCTAGATCAAATAGGTAGCTTCCAAATCTACACGTATTTTAGAATAGATGCCCTAGGTATGTCTTAAGTGTCTGAATTATGGCCATGAAAAATTGTAGATGATCCTTTACAGTTACTTAGGTTATGAAAACGTACCTACTTAATTTAGGAGTTTGTTGTAGTGCAGTATTAGTTTGATTTGAAACGACACTTAATAAATACATATGATGATTGATGGACGGTCGCCAGTGTTCGGAAATCATCGTAAACATCCAATTGCCTCTTTCCAAAGACCGACATGTTTCCCCGGACCTGTAAATATAGGTACTTTTGGCATGACAGATAGATCAAACGATGTCAATATGTCAGTATTTTTTTATTATTATTATTCGCATTTCATTCGCAATTCAACCAGCGCCTATCAAGGTTTAACGAGCTATTGAATTTAGAACTCCATTCACAGCAGATAAAGTTGCTTTTTCAAAGCAGGATTAGACAAGTTACGAGCTTCGTTAAGGCGCTGACAAGACCTAAATTGGCCTTCTTTAAACAGTATTTAAACGAAAACTATTTGACTTTGTAAGGCGAGTAAAATATATGTTAATATTCATTATATACTCGACCTCGACTCCTCGTGAAGGTCGCGGGAAACCGGTGGAAGCAAGTAGCACAGGACCGGTCTGAGTGGCGAGCCTTGGGGGAGGCCTATGTCCAGCAGTGGACGTCTTTCGGCTGAAATGATGATGATGATGATGATGATATACTTAAAAAACATGCTGCTTCATAAATTGGATTTAATGGAATCATTTCGATGAAAAAAAAAACGTGATTTTGCCTCTTCTAATCGTATTTAAACGGTTCTATATTTTTAGTTTCTTAACACAGATGTCTATAATTAAATACTCTATGCTATAATACTCATACTAAAAAAAAACTGATTTACGAGTATATTGTTCATGTAATGTGTGATTTTTTTTAAAATCTTGATTTCTCTGATTTTCTACGTATATCCCCCACATCCCGCGGTCGTGCTTCTCGCTCCCTCCAATGCAAACAGACATTGTCCGCTGAGACAGATGCCTGCCTCGATTGCTCAAGGTCATTAGCTCTTGTCAGCGTCTTAAATTAATTCGTTACTCCATTACGGAATTACCGAAGTAGGTATATCTCTAGGGTTCGAGACAATAAGTCATCTTCTAAATTATGATAATGGCCGAGATGGGCTTAAGATAACTATAAATCTTTTTTACGCGTAATTTATGACCTTCCATGACCTTTTGGTGTAATTGACAATAGCAGACTTGTTAAGCTTTCGCGGCATTAATGGTGCCATTAGCATTTTAAGCATGGTTTGGCCACTGATGGATATACCTAGTGCCTTGAAAGTTGAAACCAAGCAAGGCTGATTAAAAAGTCAATTTATGCTACCTAACTAGCTCCTGCCCGCGACTTCGCCCGCGTGGCATTTGGTTATCGCGTTCCCGCGGGAAGTATGCGCTTTTCGGGGTAAAAAGTAGCGTGTGTCCTTTCTCGGGACTTCAACTACCTCCGTGCCAAATTTCATCTGAATCGGTCTAGCGGTTTAACCATGAAGAGGTTACAACCAGACAGAAAGACAGAGTTACTTTCGCATTTATAATATTAGTATGGATTCTTCAACTCTTCCAGTGATGATTTTCTGAATATAAATTCCTATCCAGGTCCTCAACTATCCGTGTGCCAAATTTTATCGAAATTCGTTCAGCCGTTTTATAGCGGCATTGAGTAACAACCTTTCAAACATATTTATCGAATCAATGCACATTGTAAAAATGTCCTGAATACATATAAACGTAAGCTTCAAAATAAAAACACTAAAATTAATCTTTACGGAATGTGACTAGGTAAGGTACACGACTACACGTGTACTAACACGTATGTCATATACCCACACAACGAACAAACGAGTAGACGATACGTTCGCGCTTACGTACAACCAATGTTGTGAAGGGCCGTTATAAAGGCCCCTACAGATACGCTGATAAACCAGCTTCTATTTTCACCCGACCGCAGCGCCACAATCGCCACTCCCCAAGAAAATCATACGCGGCAAATTTAGTTCACACTTTTCCCGACCGAATAAAATAATAAATGTTATTATCTACTACTAGCAGAACTTGCCCTCGGTTTACTCGCACAAACTCGAAACTAGAGCGACAATTTAAAGTCAATCGACTACAAAATCGTAGCTTTTCTTGCACAAATAAGCTCTGAAAGACTTAGTGCGAACTTCCGTACACAGTCGTACCAACACTGAGAAGTAAACAAACACCTAAATAAACTTTACTTTACCTATCTGCACTGAGACCGTCCCATACACAAACATACATACACTAGGGTAGGAGGATGTTAAATATTACGTCACAATTCAATTTACCGGCCGAGGTTGCTACGTCCTGCTCCCTCTCGATTAAAAGAGCACAAGAAGAGAGAGAGAGAGAGACAGCCTCGGGGTTAGTAACAAATTTATTTTTCTTGCATAAGGGAGATTTATATTTGCTTGTAACGTTTATTTATGAATTGAAAATCAAAGCTACTGTATTACGAAACCCGTTTATTTCTTTATGTAGCCTATATTACACCCAAACCTGCACGCATCTGCGAAGTAATTCAAAGATGTGTGTGAAGTCCCCAATCCGCACTGGGCCCGCGTGGGGACTATAGCCCAAACCCTCTCGTGATGAGACGAGGCCTGTGCCCAGCAGTGGGACGCAAATAGGCTGTGGTAGTAGTAGTAGTCTATATGTATGCGGATGATGTTTTTTTACGTTGGCAAAACAATACACCGAAAACCAGAGACAATGTAATATGATAATATAAGACTGTCAATCGGATTCGGTCACTTACGACCACTTTCCTCTCACGGCCATTTGCTTGGAATGCCCACATCCCCGAATGTCCATGTCGCTCGTACGACCATAATACAAGGAATGTGACTGGGTCGACGGGTCCCCGTTACGCAGGGCCCCTATTTCTAGGTAGTTTGCCCTTCGGGCGTATATAGATAACTAACAAACCTAACCTACATTCACACCTTTGACCTAACGGACTGAGTGGACTATTTAATATTTCCTTGCATTGGAGGGATACATGCAGTGGTCATTTGAGGAATGGCCGAACTAGGAAAAGCACCAAAAAGGAAATGGACAAACAAGGAATTTGACCGGTGGTCGTTCGGGGAATTGGCCCTAGCCGAACTAATCTCCTTATTCTCCTTACGTTACGTTACGGCGTACATCGGAAATAGCCAGGGAGCTTGAAATTTTCATACTTCGCCTGCACAGCGCCATCTAGATATAGCACATGGAGTTCAAATTTGTATGCAGGCTACCTAGGCAGCGACATCTATTATCGTATTTAACACTTATTTCGGGCGTACGCTGATTTGTTTCAAGGCTGTCATTCTAGTTTACCTTACTTCTTCTATGCTGAAAACAAAGAAGTTAGTTTTGTTTACAATGAACCAGATGAACCTTTATGCGACTCTTATCAGAGAATTAGGTCAGAATTACGTCTCTCGCCGTAATATTATATTACCTGGGTAGGTCCCATTATTTCCTGTTCCCATAACCATGTTTCGGAAAATCCTCTCATAATGCTCCCTAACCCTCTTGACGGGAAGAGATCGCTGTTTAGCGTTAAGTCCGCCTGTAGTTTAATAGTTAAACTGTGTATTATTTCTGTATTTTCTGTTATTTTTTATGTATGGTATTCAAAAAACACTATTGTATTGTACACTCCAAGTAATTCCAACTCCAAAGACCTTATGTGCCCATTTTCAGCTTTCTAATACCAGTAGTTTCAGCTGTGCGTTGTCTGTCCGTCGCTCAGTCCACTAGACCACCCTATCACAACTTTTTAAATATTGTCTTATAAAGATAATAGGTACTATTAAAGACCACCAAAAACAGACCTTATCAGACACCTAAACCCCGGTACACACAGGACTGATTAACAACACAATAAAATTACATTACGATAAGTGTGAACGCGGCTCGCGTGCGGCGCGTACATTGCGGCCTAATTGCAGGTTGCCTAATCCGGCCCTAAATTATTGAGGCATCGGGCATGTTGGCGGCCCTGACAGTTCAGCCATTTTATTAAGCACGTTACGGTTTTGTCTATGGATATTACGGCAGCCGGGATACGTTTTATGATTTAGGATGGGCGTATTAATCGTTTTCCGAATTTCAGGAATGTAGAGAAATTGATGCTTAATGTTTTATGAAGTACAGATAGAAAAACTGTATCCACTGACCGGAACACATTATACTCGTTGCTATAACGCCAAATAAGTAAACGTAAATAAAAACAATATTTGGTACGACGTCATTATTTCATCCCGGAAACCCGGCAGCCATTAATTTAACGGCTCAATAAATTCGATCACCGTAACAGAAAATGTGAAAAAAAAGGAAAATAATGGGAGCACCATATCGCATGCCCTTGTATCGCTGCCAAGCCAACTGAGGCGAATGCCTTTTCTTCCGCCACAGGGCCGAAAATAAAAATACAACGATGAAAAAAAAGCTTAATCCAACAATTCAGCAAAACGCCTCTAATAAGTGTCTGGCCAGCTATAAAAGAAAAAGAAAAGCTTTTTTTTCTCACAGACGGATTGAGTCCGCCTAGCCAGTTACAATCGATTGTAAAGCGCATAGACACGGTCCCAAGAAATCTAGGCGACGTGTGAGCAAAACCCACCCTTGTTATAAAAAGCTTATCACGAATCCCCCGACATAGTTACAGCGCAAAATTGAATCTTGATATAAAGTTTCAGCCATTTTTTTTGTGACTCGTAAAAAAGATATCAGTGTTCGCTCGGATCGAATGTCATTGAATTTTCAACGATTTGAGGAGTTGGGTTATGTACGGTGTTTACCCGTTTGTTTGGGAAAGTTTCGAATTTATGCCAAGATTTTTGTCTTCAACATCGTTTCGTTCTTTTCCGGGACTCTGCAACTCGGCTTCTTCATTGACGACCAATAAAAAAAATATTGTAAAATGTGTTATTTCATGGCACCCTATAAACTTCTTGTTCTCTAGATAACTATCTTCCACGAAATATATGCTATTAAATAAATTAATTTTCGGATAAGCTATCTAAAATATCGCTTAAATCGATATATACCTTAAATCATATATGAAACTAGTAGTAAGTAAACTTCGCTTCCGCGTAAAACCCACACCATCATGAAAATCACGAGTGAAATCTTTCAAAATCCACATTTTGCCACGTTCGGGCGAGTTCGGCGGCCGTCGTCGGCCCTTCGGCAACTGTCGGGCCCAATCGGGCGGCGCCGGCTCGCCTGTCATATCAGCGCGCCCGCCAATTACTCACCACCTGAGCTTTGCGGCCGCACTTCCAAATTCAGTTTTCAACTTTCATCTGGAACTTATTTACTCGTTTATTGCTCAAGTTGCGCCATACCTAAGTTAATGCGACAGCTAAAGTGACAAGATCGCATAAATTACCAAGTTTGAGGTTAGTTTTTGCAAACCCTTCGCGAGCTTTTAATCACTAGGGTGGGCGGGCAGATATCTAAATGGGTTTCCCTTAAGTCATCCAGTTACTTTAACTGAATAATCTTGTGTTTGGGGCTTCCAATCAAGCATACTTGCATTTTTACATAAAACATCGTTTATTATTCTAACCTAGAAATGTACCTATTAGTAGGTATTAACTTTCAGATCAACTTGCAAACTTAATCCATTAATCACGTCATTGATTGTGTTAAATCGCATCGCATAACAAAACAGATTGTACGTAAAGCAAAATAAGAGCGAGAAAAATGACAGGCCATCAATATTGGCGATATACGATAGTAAAGGCAGGATATTCTCACTAGATCTGTAAACCTTTCCTTATCTGTGGAAAAAACGTTACAAATAGGTGTTCCGCGCGGTAAGTGCGCGCGGTCATTAGATATATCACCTGGTGCTCCCGGGACGGACGGAGTGGCTCGGGGGGAGGGAGCTCAGCCTATTCGGAGTTGAATAAAACGCGCGGGTTCTAAGGTTCTCATGTTGCATTCTATGGAACATCCTAGCCGCTAGGGCCTAGCGACAATCGAGATGATCTAATCTAGTATTCAAGACGCAACATTTACAGGGTTTACTATGGACATCGCGCTGTAGAAGCCATTTCGAAGGAAATGAGTATTTTATTGAGTGAAGGAGCCTATATCCGGTGTTTCTGGAAGTTTTGCTCAAAACGCTGATAGATTAAAAACAGCAAGAAAACTTGGTTCTACAAAGTTATTTTCTCGTTACAACTGCTGGTCAAAGGAGACGGAAAAAAGTCGCTACACAGTTTCCTTTTTACAGTACACACTTTAAATTTTCCCGGAAATAGCTTCATGAAGTATTTTTCTTGTGACATACTCTACTTCTTTCACTGCACACGAAACTATTACGTAATGTGACAGACCGAAAGCCTTTGACTATTAGAACATTAAAAATGTTTGGATAATGACAATGTTCTGTCTGACTTCACTTGTCAATAGCAAATAATCCTTGATTTTTACACGAAACAAAATGATTTATTTTCCACAGCATAAAAGTCGTCTATCTGTACGAGAGAATAAACGCACTTTCTACACGACAGTGGAAAGGCTGGCGTCTCCCAGCGCCTGGGGAAACATTCGTAAACTAAGTGCAAGACGGGAGTATTTCAACCGGGCATCGAGCAACTTTTAAGCACCAGCTACTTGTTTATACAACGACTTATCCCGTACATAAAAACGTTTTATTTTGTGATAAACATACTTCTATTTTCATTTATAAACTGAGAATTTTCTTTTACGAGCTTTGCTACAAAGATTCCAAGTACATATATAATTCCGTATGTCTAGCACGGAGAGAGATAAACATTAAATGCTCTTTACCCGAAAAGGGTGGTAAAACTAAAAGACTGGCGTGGCTACATTTGAGGCCTGTAATATAGTACTGTCATGTACTGTGATATTCACAGCAACGTTGCTGTTGTGTGTACCTATGATCTACGTTGAATTATTGAGACAGATCACCAAATCTTACGATCATAGACAATTTTAATTGCTGGACTTGGCGGGGGCACTGCCGTGCTCCCAGATATAGATAACGTACCATATATCGTTTATTTCTGGCAATATTAGAGATGAGTTGTGCAAGTACCTACTCAAATTTAACACGCGGGTCTATGGTCATCCTGTGTTTGTCTTTTTAAATACTTGGTCAAAGTGTCCTATATGTGCTCGTGTACATACAATAAATACTAAATAGTAAATTTTGTCTACCCAATGAATGGAGCCGATCCACGCTTTCATGTGTAAATACGCCTCACAAAACATTCCAAGAGGCGCTCTTCCGTTCTAAATAAAATAGTGTCCGGCGTAGGTGTGTCGCCCGCCTTAGATTTGTTACTGGCAGCTTACGATGTATAGACTATTGCCTTTTTGAGAATTTCAAATTCGAAAATGGAACTCGTATTGTTGAACGAAAATGACTTATGCAACTTGATTCCACGTGAGTCGTGAGCGGAAGCTAGTTCGGAAATAAACGTAAGTTCGTTTACATGGTTCAATATTTAAGGTATTTTCCTTCCAAGGGGTACATTTCCTTGTATGACAAAGCTGCTTCAGAAGGAGACGGCAAACGTATCGGATGTCGATGCTCAGCGGGCTTAAAAACCGTTGTGTGCTCACAGATTACATCGCTAAGCCGGGCACGGTTTAGTGTTCCCCGCCTTGTCTGTGGATGGAGTGTTGTCTATGGCGGAGGGATCGAGGAAAACTGTCAAGTTCGATAATGTTGATTGATTTTAGAGCGTATTAAGGACTTAACTTGGGCCATGTGAATGGCATATACACTTGCGTATAAGTAGCTTTGTTGCAACTAACTTTACTTGCCCAGTAGTCGCTGAAAGATTTAAGCTTCTTATTATAATGAGATGAGAGCTTTGGACAATGAAATATCCCACACGGATTTGAAAGCATCGCCGGCATCAGCTCTTGTCATATATTGGTGGTCTCTACAACTCGTCTGCTCCTACTTTTGACCACCTGGATAGATCCTATAGGGTATTCTGTTGCTGATGGATAGTTCCTGTCTCACATACTGATTTTGATAGCATACGAATACTTAGGTTTACCTTCTACCTCGAAATTCCAACTGAAAAGCGATTTCCTCATGGTACTCAATAGTGTAATTAGTCTTTCATATTCCATAGCAGAACCACAAGTATATTCTCGAGTCCTAACGCCTTCCGCATTTATGAACCTACCTTTAAAACTATCTTTTCAAGTTTTATAAGAGTTACTCCGAAAGTTGGCAACGTCGCAAATAGCTGTCAAATATTTCGCTGTTTTCGTTAATTTCTTAATATTACTGAATGAAAATATGAATTATCGCTCTATGGTTGAATAAAACATGGGAGTCTAAAACGTACTATTACGAATATTACGATCAAGAAATGACAGCTCTCGGAAATCGAGCCTCCGACGAAGATGGAAATGGGTTTTCCCGGATGAAAATACGTTACGCAATTATAGTGGGGAATATGTAGGTCGCATTTGTCACGGGAAGCTGATTTTCGAGCGTTTTCGAGCACTTTCAGAGAGCAAGCCTGTCAAAATCTTGGTGTAAGAATATGCGTAGATTCAAACTAGGCTTAAGCGATTGCCGTCTTTAGGTCACTTTTAGTCTGAGTACACAATCTTTTTAACCGGCTTAAAAAAAGGAGGAGGTTCTCAATTCGTCGGAAATATGTATGTTCACCAAAAATAAATAGTAAACGTGAACCGATTTCGATGATTCTTTTTTTGTTCGAAAGGTGGTACTTCCAAGTTGGTCCCTTATTAATTTGGTTCAGTTCTGATGATGGGATCCATGAGAAAATGAGGGAACTCCTCGAAATTTGCTAGCACGTAGATGATTTTGGTGTCAATTTCGAGGACTTCAGAGTTACTTATGTACTTCTATAGTAATGTTTGGAAAGTGTAGCCGAAAAATTAAAAAAAAAAAAAAATGTCCTAATGATCAAGTAGGTGCATTAGTAACTAAGTCTAAAAGGTCAACATTCATTTTATTTACTACTAGTTTCTAACCGCCCGCGTGAAATTCGGTTATCGCGTGGGAACTATGCGTTTTTCCGGGATAAAAAGTAGCCTATGTCCTTTCTCGGGACCCCAAGTATCTCCATGTCAAATCGGTCCGTTTATTTAGCTGACTCTTACTCACTCTATGGATTAACAAGCAACCAGTGAATACCTGTAGCTGTGGGAAGCATTAATCTATTATAAGTAAGGATTCACAATCAACCGGAGAAAAATGGCCCCGTCAAAACGGGTGCCCGAACAGCTCGGGCATCCGTTTGGCCTTCGTTGTAAAGAGGTGTTATTAGCATATTGGAACGTATTTCCTAATGTCAGTTTGCTCCATATATTTTGACATATTCTGTTAGGCACTGTTCGTTCATATGTTATTACTTATTATAGGTCAGGCCCTATACTCACTAGACTCACTAGTTTGTTCATACTCAATTAAACCTAATCATTTAACCCCACTGATCCGGAAACTGCTTAGCCACCCATTCAATAATGAGAGACATTCAGATTCGATTTTAAATCACAGCAATGCAATCACGACCCAATTTCCCAGGGCATTACAGGCAGAGATGATTTCCCCTTGCGCAATCAAATCACTCAATGATCGAAACCGCGCACGGCGAGATCAAACGGACGCGCGATCGATAGTGTCATAGTCATTTTCAGATTTAAGTGGAATTCAGTCTCACGAATATATTTAGTCTATATTTAGTACACCCGTAAAAAGCAGGGGCGACCAATTCGTACATAAAGTAAAACTTCACAACGGCTGCAAATATTTGGCTCATTCTTTTTTGTTGTGTGTGTATGTGTGTGTGTTTGTGATGGAAAAAGTGAATGAAAATCTTTAGAAAAAAAAACAAGTTTTGTTTAATTAAACATCATGCAGTCCGCAAAATTATAAGACAGGTAACATGCAGGCGTTCCACTTGACAAAATGACATTAGCAATTGCTGAGCTTTTGGGTGAAGGTGAACATTGTGACTTGTGAGATTAGTGAGCAAATCTGCATAGATATGCAACACGAATCCGACATAACGTAATGAGGGCCACCATATTCCTGCTCACTAATTGGTGTCATTGTCGTGTGAGATTTGGCTGTCGATGTCAAAATTTGTTATTAATCATTACCTAATAGTGTCAATGTCATTTGAAGTTTAGAAGACCTCAGTGTTGCCAATTTAGCGTAGTCATTATATGGCATAATATATGCCCACTGAACGTCACGCGACACAAGCGCTCATTCAGTCATTAGCAGTTTTGTGGAGCAATTTCTTAATTTATAATTGTACTAGCTTCTGCCCGCGACTTTGCCCGCGTGGTTATCCGGTTTTTCCGGGATAAAAAGTTGCCTATGTCCTTTCCCGGGACCCCAACTATCTCCATGCCAAATTTCAAAAGACAAACAGACAGAGTTACTTTCGCATTTATAATATGAATATGGATTTTTTGTTTTAATAATGAATAAATAAATAAAATCGATCCGTACTGGACTCGCGTGGGGACTGTCACCCTTCTTCTTTGTTCTTTGTATTTACCCGTGTAACTGTTTTTTGGTGTTCAATATAGACTATTTGTATTGTATTGAAATTTATTGTCCCGAACGTGTCCACGCGCACATGTTCATCTATCACAAGTGTCAAACCTCATTGGCGGACGCACCGAGGCGTTTTTCCACGGCGGGCGTGTTTCGGAAGTTCCGACACGGCCCGGGCGGATCGATAGCACGTGCGCGGCGCCGCTGCCACGTAAACAAACGGACTACTGTGGAGTGCTCCGGGAATCGGAGCGCTTCAACTGGGAAACTAATTTTGTACCCCGGTTGAAAATGTTCGATACCTCTGGTCTCTCGGCTCCTATATGTTCAAATATCGTTCGGTTTTTGTACGTTCGACGTTTATATAAAGGTCAATGAGTCATCTTTTTGTACACGAACGATTATAAATCATAAACCTATTTACAAAACGTGTCAAATTATGAACAAAACTACAACAGCTAACTTACGATGCCAAGAACAAGTGTGTCATATTTCATCACCGGCGGGCCAAATGAACTTTTTGCCGGAGGTAGTGTGGCCATCTCCTAGAATTAAAAAGCCGGACTCTATATACCTTGTACTTCGCCAGACGAGACTTTAAAAAGACAAATATCCTTGTAAAGCCCAGGTCACACCGAATATGCCTGCGGCTCGCCAGCATCATACTTAGCATTAAGTCTCTAAGACCTGTCACACCATCACACGCATTCGATGTGGCCCAGGCTTAATACGGACAGACGGCAAGTGGCAAACCTGTTCCGGATCCTAACACCATCTTACCCGCTAACCTGCCACCAAACAGCACTGCTGTGATCCGGTAAGAGACCCGGTGAAATACCAGCATGAAGGCATCAATTTTTATCCTCAGAGTTGGCAACACATTTGAAGTCTAATGATTGTACGTGACCCGCCCTGTCATACCTTTAAAAAAATCAAGTGGTGGCCGCCTGGCAGCCAGATACTGTCTGACTCCAACTGCAAGTCTGTTTAATACGAGACTGGGGGACCTTAGAGCTACGTGCTCAATGTCAACCTTGTAAGCTAGCGCGGCGCGGGGTCACTGACCGCGATAAGCGCGCGCGCCGCTTTAGACGCTAGTTCAGAGTGCCCTGAACCTCGGCCGTACATAGGCTTGTCTGTCCGTCGCGAAAGCTAACCCAGTAGGTATATGATATTTTATATCGAATAATAGTGGCGCGTCTTGGGGGAGGAATATGTCCAGCAGTGATGATGATGAAAGGGTGCGGAATTAAGTAATACTACCTACCTAACCTCTCGTGATGAGAGGAGGCCTGTGCCCAGCAGTGGGACGCAAATAGGCTGAAGTAGTAATAGTATACCTACCTGGCCGACCGAACTTTGCTCGGGTGAATTTGACCTTGATGAGACTTATTTAGATCGTTTTTCACACCCGTGTACCCCTATATTGCGAATTTAGTCCAAATTGTTAGAGCCGTTTCTGAGCTCGTTTGTATAAATAAATGTACAGGATTAGCGCGTTTTAAGTATAAGGTTGATATAAAAGAGTAATATTAGTTTATAGGATAATTAGGATACCATATTCTGGATGATTTTACCGTTTCACGCAAAGCAAGACAAGACAATTTACTCTTTGACGGAAAAAATAAGGAACGGTTTTAGCCCTTCTCATTTCATTACCTATACAGGGTATACATTCCCTGTATTCTTTTTATCTTTTATCGTCATCTATGTATAGTTAGTCTGTCTTCGATAATCGAATAGGTATAAAGACAACATAATCCCCCGACGTTGGCCATCAATTACTGAAAGTTGCGTCGTTAGCGATAGTTGCCGAGTTAAGTCTCTATCGATTGTTCGCTGCTGATTGCTGTTTACAGCGAGATGATATGGCAACATTGGTAAATAGTGGCCATACATCGAATAGCGGCAGAATGGGGGCTATCGCGTGTGAATTTGCCACTAGAGGCGCTTGTGTCGCGTGAGGTCCAATAACATTCACTTTTCACTGGTTTTGGCGGGCTTTGTGATATACATTATAGTTTCTTTAATGTACCCCGTTGAAAAGTGATCTCCTTCGTGAAATTGTGGCATATATGGATTATTTGGCGATGAATGTGAACGCTTTAAAACAAAAACAAAAAAAATCCGAACAAAACTGAACTGCACAACATTTCGGCATAGCTACTCGATATGATGATAGCTATTTATTAATAAACTTAATGAGATTCAAGCTTTGAAACTTTATTTCGGCGCCGATCTTATAAAGTCGCCTTTGACAGCTATACCTCTGGACCTTAGTCAACAGTGGCGCCAACTGGTGAGCAAAGAAACGATAGTTCCCATTGAGTCTACAGTCAAAAAACGTTGGGTGGATTGTATATGAAATCTTCGATGCGACCTTATAGGTAGTATAATATTTAATCTGAAATGTGTTGTAGGTACTATTTTATAAAAGCAATATCAAAAGAAAGTAGATAGTAAGTATTAAGTTGGTACCGACCCCACGCAATGTGGGATAGTGGGAAAGGAGATGATGAATATCAAAAGAAATTTTTTATACCTATATAAAAATATATCTGGCAACCATTTTAAGCATGTTTTTATGACTAAACAACTAGTTATTTACATCGGGAATTAATATCGGATCGCAAGCTATCGTCCAATAACAGTTTGAAAAAATAGAACATATATTTTAGTGCCAGTAAATAAATAATGCATCAGACGTTCCGTTACGAAGTCTGGCTGGATACGTCAAAATGTTACCGAGTCATGAATATTACATCTGCGATATGAACCAATCGAGATAATCTCACGAGACGCCAGTGCCAAAGTCCCCTTGGACACTGGCCGTCGTTTTATCATGATGAACTAAAAATTTTACGACTACGTAATACTGTATGTCTTACATTTCGAGTGGCACTGACATGTGAGAATGCGAGCATGCCAAAATAAGAGCCAAGTCGACTATAGTCACACGGCGGACGCGGCTTTTAAAAGCACGATTTCGAACACAATTCGAATGAAGTGTCAATGTTTGCGTTCGAGGACGTCTGTGGCTCTGTGTGCGTGCGAGGACGTCTGTACACTTGTAAATGTATGTGTACCACTACGCGGGCCAACGATTCACTCACCATCCTGATGAAACAAATGACGGTAAGGCGAGTAGGGCGCGAGTTGCGCGCGGGCTAGATTCAGGCGGGTGATTTCGTGGCCATTCTGTAGTAGTACTATTGAATATTCTGTGCTATAGTAGCCGAAGAGCAAAGTGGCGACCGGGGCGTTATACATACTTCTATGGTGACGGTCGTCACTTTTCTTTAAGGCGATTAAAGTAGTTAAATAGTACCTACTAATTGCGACGATCTTTCTTGAAGAGAATGAATGTGGTGGAGGAAGCGATGGAGGTACCCAGTGCCGGATTAAGCTAGCACGGGGCCCGTAGCAAATTGAGTCAAGGGACCCTTTTTTTTAGCTCAGCTGTCAGCCCAGCTAACCCAGCTTAGGCTAAATACACATACTTAACATACAATAAATAGACAAACTTAGACAAGCAAAGAAGCGATGAGATGACCATGACCTACGAAACTCTTCGTGCACGTGAACCGGACTTTACTAACTCAATTGTTTCGGGAAAAAAGTAGTACCTTACATTCATTTGGCAAAATATTGGAGCATAATCCAATCTAAATGGATATATTTTTGCGGTCAGAAAGTGTGGTGTGCCGGGTGCGCGGGGCCCCCAAAGGCGCGGGGCCTGTAGCATTTGCTACTCCTACTATATGGTTAATCCGGCACTGGAGGTACCTACGCTTGGATAAAAGCACAATCTCTCTTCTTCTTATATTTAAGCTCTTGTCGGTGGAGTAACCGCCATGTCTCTCGATCCTGTGCCCGTCTTTTTAGGTCGTAATAAGACGGGACATTTGCTCTTTCCTTCAGCTGGTCAAAGTAGGTTAAGCGTGGTCTACCTCTTCCCCTTCTTCCTTCCATTTTACCTTCCATTATAACGTTCAAAAACCTATCGTGTCTAAAAGCACAATACAATACAATAATTTATTCATAACACCAAGTTATAAGTCAGTATACATTTAAATTACTAAGCAGCACGGCGTGCTGTGGTCTTTACTCGAACGGAACACAGCAGGCATGAGCTTATATTTTATGTTATGTATGTAATTTTATATTAGCAAAGTGTTATCTAAGTATATGTTTATAACTATAGCAATAGTTTGAAACCTCTCCTACAAAATCCACGGCTCCGTCCGTTGTTTCTTTGGATTGGAGTTGGATTATTAAAAAGTAGGTAGCCTACCCTATGTGCTTCTCCGAGACTCGAACTATCTCTTTGATAGCACATTTGAGCTTCAAATTTTCATCTAAGTAAATCGTTTCACCGGGATAAAGCGTGAAGATGTAACATACAGACAGACAGTTGCTTTTGCATTTAATAATAATTAGTGTGGATAAAATAAATAATGACGAATTCCCAAAAACTGTAAACAATTTCTGTGACGTTACATTACGCAAGTGCGATTCGCGACTGCTCCCGCCCGATGTCCCGAAAACAGGTCTTATGTAACGCATAACACCTGCCAAGCTGGAACTGTGTCACACCGACAGACGCTGTAAACAAGTCACTCTTTGAGTACGGGAGGCGAAGGCCCTGCCTGCTGGCGTTTGGGAAATGGGGCTATCGAATGGCTTATCTAATATCTAAAATGTTATAAACACATTTATGTAAATAACATTTATGTAAGTTGCGCGCGGTCTCTTGTTCACTAACTTGCCTACAATATATATATACGTCCCAAATTGCAACTCAATCTGTCCAGCAGTTTCGGAGCAAATAGGTTCTGACATACGGACGGACAGACACACGAGTGATCCTATAAGGGTTTCGATATTTCCTTTTGAGGTTCGGAACCCTTAAAAATTTGTTGCAATTTGTTTTTTTTATATCTGTTACACGTCCATTGGGGCAAGTAATCCACTTTCTGTGGTAGGTAAGTTTAGTTTTTATGACGCTCGTACTTTTCCGAATACGTACCTCTACCTACCTAACTATAAATAAACTATTATTAAAACCACAATTAAATTTTTTACATCACATCGATGCTACAATTACCGTCCACTTTGGCGGTTACCTATGTAATTTTGATATCACAAGTACGAAATATACTATAGTAGGATAATTGCATTGTCATGCCTTAATATCGGGTTATGCGGAATACAGAGTATTTTCAACCGATGAAAAAACGGAGGAGGTTCTCAAGTCGACGCGTAGGTATATTTTTTTTCACTTCTCATGCTCTTAAAATGTTACTTTAGTCTCTGCACATCGGGACTAAAGCTTTTTTTTAGTCTGTAGGGACTAAAGTAATTTTTTTAAAATTTACATTGGAAACCCGCCTAAACAGCCAACCACAGAGTTTGTGAAAGGAAGATTATCCCCATTTCCAGTGAACCTAGACAATTTCTAGGGCGTGAAAAAACGATTTAATTTCGTGAAACACGATTTAATGATTACGAATACCTATGAATCTTGTTTTATTTAAAGTGATGAATTCACTTTAATAATGCATGACCCAATTAGTTGTAAAATATATTAATAGTTTTCAAGTTTGAATATGTTGGCTAAATATCATTCAAAACGTCACGTGATAAGAAACAGGTCAAGTGCGAGTTGGACTCGCGCACCGAGGGTTCCGTACCTACAAACTTGATGATGCAAATTTAACAATACAAACTTATTATTTGCGGTTGGTGAAGTAGACACGGCTACTGCGCCAACCGCAAATGATAAGTTTGTATTAGTAAATTGTCTTTTTTTGCACCAAAATATATAATATTTACGGTTAACAGATTTATTCCTGTATGTGTGCTGTAAGACCTTGCTTCTGGCCAAATTTCATGATTCTAGGCCATCAGGAAGTAGCCGGTTATCTACTTTGTTATAATAAATATCGTAATTTTGTATGGAACTTAGTTTTTATTCCTTCGCATTCGAAGTGAAAAGCAGAGTGTTTAACGCGTGACTAAACAACCATAATGACACTCGAACCATAGCCACCCTCGCTCTGCTCGGGTGGCTAAACATCTCGTGTCATAATGGGTTGTTTTAGTCCCTTGATAAACAATCTACTATTTTAGACACACGACTAAATCAAATCCCTCTAAACTTGGCATTTTCTATTCCTGTAGAAGAAGTCTGAAATAGGTACAGAAAACAAATGTTACGTAACAGCCAAATAAAGTGTAGATGCAATGGTCTGAATTTTTATCACCGATCCCGCTGAGAGATGCGCGTATGTTAGATTGAGTTTATTGTTCAAAGGGGGTCACGTATTGCAGTTTGGGCCAGTGGGTTAGTGTGATTGTGTGTGTGTGTGTGTGGTTTGGGTACAGGATAACTATTAACACTATATTACTAACGCGAAAGTGCGTATGCATGCATGTTCCGTTTTCACATCAAAATGGCTACACCGATTTGGAGGAAAGGAATGGAACTTAGGACAGTTTTTAAGTCTGAAAATCGTCTCTGAAGGGTCGAAAAGAGGGATGGATGTCTAGTATGAAATTCGACAAAGCTTGTGGGTAAAAAGTGTGCCTAGTTAGTTAAAGTAAACGTCGATTTCAAGAGCTGCTAAATTGGTCGCGAGTGTTTACGGCTGGTGCAGCGCGCGCGCACGCCAAATAAATTAACCCGCGAAGGTCGACTATTCTCGGGAAAGCCACTCCTCATAGGTCGGGTGAAAGAAAACCACATCGCATTTATATTTAGAACGTTTTTCGTTTCACCTCTGCGCCGGTGAAAGTCAAGCGCGAGAGTCGACGGCGATAAAAACGGATAATCGGGGCTTCAGGTTAGCCAGCCGTAGACTCCGCTCCGATAACAAATTACATAATGAAAAACACGCTCATTTTATACAGAGTTACGACACGGCTCCGGCCAAACGCAAGTACCCAGCGGGATTTATACGTGACATGCCTTTTACCTCGAGGGCGCGCGGGCTAGCAAACAACGAAAAAATACAGAACTGCCGGGGGCCGAATAAGCCGCGGAAAATATTCGACGGGCGGTCGCAAACATGTCAAGCGAAATGTCCTTGTTAATAGAAACTACAGCGGACCGCGGCGACCGTTAACTTTATGGGCCGCTTATACGCGCTCACGCATCTTATACGGAACCGAGGCCGCGGGAGCAACGGCCCCTTGTCGGCTCGAATTAAACCAGCCTACTAGATACCAACTTGCCGCACTCCGGCTCAGACAAGCAACACTCCCGTAAACGGTACGGAACGTGCGTATTTTTTAAATTTCGGATTTCACACCGCGCCGGAGTTGAACGACCCGCACACACCGGGTTTTCGCCGGGCAATGAAAGAGCGCGAAGTTCCCGGGAGGTATTGCCACTTACCAATGTGGATTACGTTACGCCCGGGTAGTGTTGTGAAATAGGCGCCTTTGTGAGAGTGGACCTTGAGCAAAATGAGAATTCGCTAAGTCCCGGCAAATTGAAAGCGTTCCAGCTGAGCGTCGGCGGATCCCGCGCCGCGGGCGCGGCGGGATCGCATTAACTTCGCCCTTTGTCAGCGCCGGGCGCGTATCGCCCTTTCACGAGCGTTTACAGGCATTGCTGCGCTCAGATAACAACGAACAAAGCGGCCCCGACAGCCGAATGCCAATTCGGAAAATGCTCACTCATCCTTGTGAGCCACTGTAGGAATTTTCATTCAGTTTCCTCTGGAGCGTATCGTTCGCTGCGTACTTTCAGATCGGTTCAGATAGGCGGGGCGTTGACCTGCGTGCGCGCTCTCACAAACACGGTTAAATATAGCGCGTGACGTCATCTGTTTATCATCGTACGCAAGGTTACGGCGAGCCACGCGCCGCGCACGCCGGCAGCCTCCGCCGCCTTCGCGCGAACATCGAGCCCTAAAAACTACCACGTCTGCAGCGTTCCTCGAGCCACGAAGCGTACCGGCAGGTTGTACGATGTAAAGTACCGTCGCACTCTGCAGTCCTGGATGCCTGGCTGGATGTCGTCCATAAAGGATGCCGCTCCCGCGGGACGAGGGGAGGGAATACACAAAGAGTCTGTCGCTCCTCAGCCGAGTCAGAACAATTGCATAAACCCCGAGCCCGGACAGGTACAAATTATAAGAAGAACCTGGGCGCCGCGGTTTCATTTATTCGCGAGCCATTAATCATGGGAGCAAAAAGTGGGAATGTTGCTTTTCATTCTTCAGTCTGCGGAGAAATTTGGTTCGGACGTGAATGAATTAGACTCGGGGCTGGGTGAACTATTTATTAAGTTCGTGTCACGTGTCATATTGCGGGGAAAGAGAAATTGTCGTCTGGGAAGCTTTAAATAGAGTTTGGAAATGCGTAAGTACATACATAAAACGTTAAAATGGCAAGACCTCTGTTAACCCCGGGAATTTCCCGAGGCGCTCGCAAACTGTATTAAAAAGTTATAAAGCAGCGAGACAACCCTTTAAAATTGAAGTGACGATGGGAAGAGAGAGCAAACAGTGGAGAATTGTAGAGTTTGTACCTCGCCTAAGCGTCCGCTTAGGCGGCCTCGCTTTCTAAGAATTATTATAGTGTAAGAGTGCCACTCGATACTGACATCAGATGGAATCAATAGTTACCTACCTATACCTACTAAATAGGGAACAATAAATAATAGTCTTCTACATTTATTATGTTATGATTCACGTCTTGTACGCTGTTCGAAATCATTGGAAAATTATATAATACCTACCTACCATACTTGGCACGGATAACACCCCAAGTCCCCAATACACTTCTAGAGTGACATAGTACAAGTAATATTTAAAATGTGAAAGTATGGATGATAAGTAAAATGTGTGTGAATCCTTGCCCTCTTTTCAGTATAATTTTACTACTTACTCGCTTCAATCAAAGTAGTACCTACTCTATTACGAGTAGGTAGGTAGGTACGAAGATGCATTACCTGAAAAAAGAAGAATATATAATTAGTTGTAAATAGATGAAAACTTTATACGCTTTTCTTCTTTAATCCCGGTACCCAGATTTTAATAATTGTTATGAAAATGGACTGAACGTGCGAATTACGCCTTGGTTACTTTTCATCTCTTATTTCTATGGAATAGATTTACGCTAGTAGATAGAGATCTTCTACTATCTAAAGTCCCGCGCCTTCACATTTCAAAACGCTTCAATGTATTTAAAAAGCATCACCAACTCTCTCAACACATGTGTGCGTGCTGAGACAGCCATCAACTATGCGTTGAGAGTGTTGGTGGTGCTTTTTAAATAATAATAAAAAAATTGAAGCGTTTTGAAATGTGAAGGCGCGGGACTTTAGATAGTAGAAGATCTCTACATACAGTTTTTTCGTCGATTGAAAATACTCTGTATTCCTTTTGTATGAGAAAACGGAGACGCTTCGCAGTATAGATACTGAGTGTTATTATTATTAAGTATTTAGTACCTACTAAATACTTAACAATAATAATGAATGCGACCAACGCGCAGTGAAAACATTCAGAGGTAAGTAGGTAACTAAAGGAAGAGGTAATAATGAGGGCACCGGCACATCCAAATGTATTAATATACTAAACAAAATATAACATGACGCACCTCTACAAGTAATCAATAATCATCCAAAACAGCAGCGTAAGATGATGATTGTAATAATGATTGCAGGCACGCTTGTTCTTTCGCAATCGGGGTCACACTGATTTGATCACAAGGACGCGGGCGCGGGGCGACGACCTCAGTGGATTATAATGGCCGATATATGCGTGTTGATCGTCTTTTTTAATGACGCTGTTTATTATTGAACTGCTACAGGCATTCTTAAGTTATAAGTGGAATTGGAAAGGGTCTACAAGGCTAAGCGATCAAGAGTGCCCCCCGAGGAGGCATTTGGTCATTCTTTCAGGTGGTGTGGTTACGTGTAATGACAGGCCCGAAGAACACTGCACAAAAAAAGTTTTTTTTAATGAAGTTTTAGGAGACGGTGTTGATTAAAAATATACACGACCAAGTGCGTGTCGGGCCACGCGCAAAGTATAGGGTTCCGAAGTTGATGATGCCCACAGTAGAGATCTTCTACTATCTAAAGTCCCGCGCCTTCAGATTTCAAAACGATTCCATGTATTTAAAAAGCACCACCAACACTTTCAACATATGTGTGCGTACTGAGAGAGCCATCAACTATGCGTTGAGGGTGTTCGTGGTGCTTTTTAAATAATAATTAAAAAAATGAAGCGTTTTGAAATGTGAAGGCGCGGGACTTTAGATAGTAGAAGATCTCTATCTTTCTAAGACTTATAGCATCTAGCTAGCCTGTGGTATGACGTGCCCGCCCGACGCCCCTGCCGCTTGAGAAAAATCATTGTTTTTTTATCATTACATAAGTTGGTCGACTATGACTCCTAAGTTTGTATAGCCTCCTTAGCTGTGATAGTTTTTCTTTCAACTACGTTATATATACCACAACCGTGATTTTTTCCAGCTATCGAAATACCACTATTTAGCTGGCAGGGGGAGGGGGGGACGTGACAACTAACAAACAAACTAACAAAAAATAGCACTTTAAAGCTTAATATTTCACAAACGCATCACTTAATCATAAAATGGTTTTAACAAACCCACAATATTTTTCTAAGACCTATTCAATGATATACCGCACCATGGGGTACGCAAGAGAAAAAATTACATCCCCATTTTACGAGTAGGGGAGGTACCCTATAAAAAAATATTTCAAAATTGTATTGTACTTGTCAGCGTAACTAATATGTATATTCATGCCAAATTACAGCTTTCTAGAACTAAGCATCTCCGAGCAATAGTGCGGACAGACGGACGGACGGACGGACATGACATGGCGAAACTATAAGGGTTCCTTGTGGACTTCGGAACCTTATAAAACCAGATAATATATTCACTAGTAAGTACCCATTAAATGATACCATTATCACCAATCGCAAGTTCAAAGCGGTCTTTACAGTAGACTTATGAATGTGCATAAATTTTTGACCACGTAATCCATTCGTCCGTGGTTCGATATTAATGAAGTCCGAGCAAAGATTTACGTGAACCCACCGGCCGCGGTTAACGATCAGTTCAGAAATTCATTTATCACAGTGGATTATTGGCTTTTTTCGAGATAGATTACATATGAAGTCCTGAACGATTTCCACAAACTATGAGTAAGTAAAGTATAGGCACTTTAATTCCCTATCTTTCTTCATTCTTGAAGAAAACCATCGTGAAACCTACATGCATCTGCGAAGTGATTCGCATATGTGTGAAGTCCCCAATCTGCACTGGGCCCGCTTGGGGACTAGCCCAAATTCTCTTGGGTTGGTCTGTACTATGGAGTGTGGAATGTGTCTTGGTTAGGAGCGCAATCTTATATGGCGATTTGGCGAAACAGTTGAAAACGTGTCCAGCGGATTTGATAAGCAACAAAACAAAACACACTCGCCTCGCAGCCGTTTTTGCTGCGTTTTCGCCTCAGCAGCGCCATCTGAAGGCGCTACTGCAGACTATCCGCCTAGGTGGCTTGACTGGAGTGGTGACCGCAACGCCCCAGTCTACCCGATTTGGTGTCCACTTTTGGAACTATAAAGATTGCACTCCTTTACTTCAACCGTCCATAGTCTGTACTGTACCCAGCAGATGGGACGTAGGTAAGTAGGCTGAGGTGTTGAAAGCCATCCATCACCTTGGCGACATTAAAATAATCGAAAATTTAGATTTTCCGGGTTAAAGAACCCGGAAAATCTAAATTTTCGATTCCGGTCAGGTAAAGGCCTGACTGAGCCAGAAGGAGTATCCCCCCTGTCGCAATCGGGTTTTTGGAGTACTTACTTATACAGTGAAATGCATGTATGTGTGTATGTATGTATTGTGGAAACTGGCCGAGTATAATCGGTGAGTTGACACATTTTCTTTCGAATTTAAGTATTTTTAAGCGTAAGAATAGGGATGACGACAGGGTGAAAAAATCTAAATTCTAATTAGTCCGTCAGTCAGGTAATAAAAAATATTAGACACGTATTTTTTGTTTGGTCACATTAAGAAAGAATGACTAAGTTAAAACGCATTAAAGTTGGAGAGTGGGGGCTAACTACGTCACCGTTAGGTATAAATCGTACCTAACCGCGACGTCACGCGACATTGCAACTCAATATATCTCCGTATAAGTTTGATTACGTGAAAAAAGAAAAAATACGTGTACAATACTTTTCAATAATCTTCCTGATAGACTACGGGAAAAAAGTTGTCGTCATCCCTATTGTGTTGATTATTTTATTGAGTCTTTTGATAGGTCTTGTAAAGCGTGGATCTCTGAATACAATGCCAATAATTTAACCAAAGTTTTATTGTTTATTAATTAGGGAAATGATAGGGCAGTGTTAGGGCCAGTCAGCGTGTCTTGGCTTTCTTTATTAGCTAGTCACATCCTGATGCCCAGCGAGTCTCCGTGCCACCGGGTCTCCGGGTCTTCAACTTCTGATCTCCGTGCCTACAGCAACTACGCGAGCTAGCACCAACCCTCCGCTACAGTATCTATATTTCTTTGGCACGCTTGTTGGATCTTAGCTTGTGAGGTGTCGTTAGATTCGCCTTTATTGTAAAAGTGAGACTGAGTAAAGTTCGTACACAGTTGGGGTTTTTATTTTCTTAAAAATAGAGATTTTCGTACATCGCTGACGCTGGACAGATGCTTTTCTAGTGATTCTTTGTCTCCCTGCATGTGTATTGGTACAGTATTTCAGCCCTCATAATCTACTATATAAAAATAAGTCGGGTTTTCCTCCCTGACGCTATAACTCCAGAACACACGAACCGATTTCCACGGTTTTGCATTCGTTGGAAAGGTCTCGGGCTCCGTGAGGTTTAAGGAGGTACGAAGTCCGCGGGGTCAGCTAGTCATCTATATAATATCTATACTAATAATAAGTCTGTAGAAGATCGCGTCTGAAACTTGAAAATTAAAAGAAACTATCAAGACGTGGGGACTATATAAACGATACTGAACACGAAATAACGCTTTTTAGGCAAATTGTCTGTATGGATGCATGTATAATGTGTGTTTGTTATGTATGTGTGTAACTGTGTATGTATGTGTGTATGTCCGGATCTAACTCGAAAACTACTGGTCGGATTACAAAAAAAAATGGTATGGGAGTAGTTTATAACACTGGTCAACATATTTATTTATTTAAACTTTATTGCACATTAGTAAAACTAATACAAAAGGTGAACTTAATGCCATAAGGCATTCTCTACCAGTTAAACCTTTGGACATAATGGAAAATGTTGTGGCGGTGCAATAGAGGCTACTTACAAGTAGCCACACTGTATATAGCAGTAGCTGTGCATATAGTCTACTTTTTATCCCGGGAAAACGCACATCTCCCGCGGGAACGCTATTACCGAATTCCACGCGGGCAAAAGCTTGTTGGTCATAAGTTCTATAATGGTATATCAAAATGACCGGAAGCAAAAGGTTATCCTATGACAGTATCGATTATCCATTAAATGATGAAACCGAGTTTCAATTAAGGGACTCGTTAGCGAGTTAGTCGTTAGTTGTCGGACATGTGAGCGGTGACTTCGGTGCGATAGTTTAGTGGGGGACCTTTGTGTAAGTAAAACAATCCTATAAGGGATTACGTAACGATTATAAGTATACATAATATAATTTTCTCAAACATGCAATGAAATATTGATGTTACGTTATTCTTATTAGCCTGGGAAGTATCACGTTTCAGGCGCGGCTAGACAATTGGTCTATAATGAAATTTCATGCAAACGTTGCAGGCCTAGGCCGGCAACTCGCTTTTATTAAATATAATTGTGACACAGCTACTTGGCATTCGGCCATTTAAAAAAACCTACAAGCAATATTTACTCTATGGTTTGCCATGACATCCTGCCAATACAGCTATTAAAAAAACTTGAACTATATTTGCTACATAGGTATCGCTGTTTTATTTACGTAAAAAAGGCAAAATATATTATACATAAAATATTACTTTATTTATTTATTTCATTGCATGTTTGAGAAAAGCACTATACATACATCGGCGGGGAACGGAAGTTGTCGGCCTCGTAACTATCCTACCTGCAACATCCTCCTTCCCGGCCTCTGTAGTAATGTACTATTACTAATAGGTACATAAGTAGAGTAATCCTAAAACGATAGGTCAGATGGAAATCTGTATTTCAGAAATCTTCATTAAGCTAAGCTAAGATTTTCAGCTAAGGATTGGAATTCTCTACCGGCCGGTCTCTTCCCCGATAGTTACAACTTGGATCTTTTCAAGTCGAGAGGGAACAGGTACTATCTAAGTAAGCATGTATCACCTTCGACCGCATCGTCACTTACCATCAGGTGAGATCGTGGTCAAATGCTTGCTAATAATAATAAAAAAATCCTTCCTAATTCGGATCCCACTCTCTCACAAAGGGTAAAATGTTACGGATTTATGTCGTCTAGATATGTAAGCGACAGTGTGTATATCATTTGTCTTATATTCTGCATCTTTTGAACATGTGACGTAGACAAAATATATTGATGCTCAAAATAAATAAGTGTCTCATTTTGAGCTGTTCGATTATTCACATTTGCTGTTGATTGTATACGTAGCAGACTCAAAATAATAACACTCAACAGCAATGAAAACGGGTCACTTTGTACACTCAACAGCAATCTGTATTAGGTATGTAACCAATTACCACACCTAAAATAATCCACGCACGTTCGAAACCTGCGTTCGATCTACGCAATCGCGTCCGAACTACCCAAATCCAAAAGGGCGAAATTTCCAATTTCCGACGCGCAAAAATGAACCATAACTTGACTTCACAGGAAGGTTTCCTTTCTTGCACGTGAAGCATCAGCTGTTCGGGTCAGCGACCGATGACGTCACGCCCGCCCGCCCCTCCACCCCTCACAATTATAAGCACCATTCATCACAGAAAAGTGACATAACTCAGAAATCCACGATTTGGGGAAACACGTGTAAGTGTGTCAGCGTCTTTTGTTTTTAGGGGCCTGGAGATATTATTTGCTGTATTTTTTTTTGCGACTATAATATGACTATAGGGTACATGAGATCAACAATGGAACAGCAATGGCCGAGGTGACTATTAGGGTCGTTGATTCAGACCGTCCGTTAAAGTTAAGGTTAACGTTAAATATTTCATTTACTATGTTTATTTATAGAATGACAGCTCAGCGGCCATATTTAACGACTAGGAGTCCGTCAACTATGCATGAATCAACTCACCCTAAATGGTCCTACAACACCCCCAAAAAGCAATGAAAACACGAGTGAGACGAGCTGTCAGTAGACCTCCGACAATATGGCGCGACACGACTCGGTGAAGGTCGTAGGAACACGGTGGATGAGAGTGGCCGAAGACCGACTCAAGTGGTGAGCCTGAGAGGAGCAATGTGTCCAGCACTGGACGTCATTCGGATGACATGTGTTAACCGTATGACAATTCAACGTGCACTGCTCTATGTAAGTATACAGAATTTTCATTAACAGCCAGATAAAATACAGTTTCTAACAACGTTTCCAATTCTGACTGACAATGACAAAAAAATTCAAACGGAACCCTCTAATAGCAGCAACGCTGTTCCCAGTGGCCGTATTTTTGCAGAAAGCGCAGTTTTTCAGCTGATTCTTTATTACGGAGAAACTGTCTTATGCTGACACGACCACCAGGTGTCCTTGTTTGGAAAAACTGGATCAATATATTATACTGCTATGTGAAACTGCATTTTCATCGACCTTTGTACTTACCTATACTTACTTGAAAAAGTGTATAGCTATACTAATAATAAAAAGGCGGATTCACACGCGTCTGTATATGTATTATGAAAAAGGAAAATCAGCAAAGGTGCTCTCTCTTGGAAAAAATACGAAATGTTAACAATGTATTTCCTTAAACGAGAACTAGATACTTGACGGAATGCCACGTGGTGTGAGCCCAGACGCGCACGTACACACGAACAAAGTTGTGGGCAAATCTTGGTGGTTATAGTACATTACAGACCTAGGGTGGTGAATTCGTAAATGTCCCAGATCGCAGGTTTCTGTGGCCCGTACCGAAGGTGAGGGCCATAAATATGCGATCTGGGGCTTTACGAATTACCGCCCGTGGTTTGTCAAAAGTTTTACGTCTTGCCTTGGCCAAGAAGTGAGATTTTCTCTCCGCGTAGCGGGCAGAAAATCCCACTATACGGCCAAGGGTGATGTAAACAATAAAATCAATCAGTATAAAACTACCATTACCTACTAAGTGACTGACAGAAAACGCTGAACGCACGAAGAAACTACTGATAGGATAGTAGAAAGCTATGGAAATTAGCATGTAGGTACTTAGGTTCTTTGGGGGTATAGAGTAGGATTTTCCGAAATACCTACGGAAACCCGAAACGAGGGTGCTACGCGAGTAATGCCACGGGGACGGCTATTTTGAATAAAGTCCTGGCATATTTTTTTAAATTTACCTACGTAACAATAAGGTTCAAAAACGGCAACCGATGATTAATTCTATAACTTTCGCATGGAACTTGCGACGTGACTCGCCTCATGTAAGACAATTAATTTATAAATAGAACGGCTACTCGCAAACACGTGATAAAAGTAAAGCGTCGAGTGCAACGCAAATACAACGACAATCAATGAAACTACATTGAAACCATTTTGACATAAAGAAACAATGTATAATAAACTCTACTAAACGGTGGCTTACATAATAAAGTAAAATTGTACAAAATCCAATATCCTATGTGAATGGCTGTTCTCGTAGCCCGTTTTATTTACCTAAACCAAAATCGACCTTATTTTCAAGCTAGGTATGTCTACAAAAACACAATAAAGCAACAAAAGATTCTCCGGTATTTTTTTTAATATATCTTTGATCTGGACACTTGTAAATTGGCCAAGTTACTATAATCGATGAGCAATTACCACAGATTAGACAGCTCAACAGATACAGTTCTAGAACGCTGATCCCACGTCGTCGTCGCTAATTCCAAATTCAATTCCGCTCCACATACCTACACCTAATGCCGTAATTATGTAGACGGTTAATATTGTATCGGGCGGGTGAAGTTGGACCCATGGAACTATAGTAACTATAATAACTGGAACTATCTCTGCGACCAAATTTTGGGCCAGATGCGCGGCGGTGAGGAGAGTAAAAAGCTTGTATCTCTCTTTATCTACCTTATAACGAGAGATGAAGACAAAAGAAACTGAACGTCACAATTTGGGCACGTTTTTGAATTGTGAACGACAACGACCTTCAGGCGCACGTCTTTAAGGCATTCACTGCCACCAACGCATATATGCGTTTTGCTGAGTTTCCCGCAGTGCCTCGAACGCACATGTGCGTTGCAATGTTCCCTTAATGACAGATGTGGCACCTGGCGAGAGTTCGTAAAAAGAAGTGGCAGTGAATGCGTTAAGATCAATTTTTATAGTTTCTAAATTGACACCACCTTCAGATGTAGGTACTCATGTACCTATTACCTCCATGGTTAATATTGTATCGGGCGGGCCGAGTCGGCCCCCGGGGTGAACTCGGGATGACAGCTCGAGCACAACGAAATAAAGTGCATTACGTTAATGGCCCGGTCACATGTCAGGCGCGTCGATTACAAGTTATAATTAAAGGCATGTTCGCGGCTTGGGGGGAGGAATGGCAACACTGGGTTTCCTTTTCAAGTTTGGCAGTTTTTCTTTTAGAAGAACGTAACAGATATTACTGGAGAAGTGGAGACATTGGAATAAGTAGGTCAATTTATTTTATCTCGGTATTTTAATTTGTGAATATTGTAGTATAGAGCCTACAAAACCCGTTAGGAAGAAATTAACTTAAGTAGTATTACATTGTACTAGCTCTTGCCCTCCTCTTGAATTTCCTACAATCATTCAACCCCCTTTCTCTGTTCTTTTTGTCTGCTGTACTGTATCTGTTGTTGATTTTAATGAAATGCTATTATGTCATAATTTTATATAATAAACGTGGGTGCTTGTCTGTGCGGAATGTTTGTTACGTTTCTTGTTACGCTTTCGCGCCCTAAGTACCGAACGGTTTTCATTATGGTTCCATGCCATAATAAAACAGCTAGTGCATAAAACATCTAGGTTATTTATAGGCAACCTATTAAACTACTGGCAGGTAACGCACGCACGGCAGGTACAGATGCCATTTACAATTTTAAAACTCTAAACGTGCCCGCATATTAGCATGCCCCGCATTCGGGCCATGCGATGCGATGCGAGGCACGTCCGCGGCTCGGGCCGGGGCCACGTTTGGATCCATGGAAGTAGTAACCAATAACTGGAACTATCTCTGTGACTAAAGTTTGGGCCAGGTGCGCGGGGGTGAGGGGCGTAAAAAGCTTGTACTTATCTCTCTTTATCTAACCTTATGACGAGAGATAAAGCCATAAAAAGGTCAACGTCAAAATTTGGGCACGTTTTTGAATGATGAACGGAAACGACCTACTCGTGCCACAAACGAGGCACAAGTGGCACAATCAGCCAAGCGCCATGTGTCGAAATCTTTCATTAACGGTTTTTTTTTGCCATCGGCGCGTTTGCTTACACAGTACACACGAACGACACTAGTCAAAAATATCGTCATTCGATTTTGGACTAAACTGCAAAGGGCTTTAAGTTTGAAACGGATTAGGTATTTCGTTCTCTCTACTTACGTTACGTCGCTTCTTGTTTAGTCGTGTCTGTGATTTGATTTCATAGCGTGTGTATGTTTTTTTTTAAATTTCTTATTTATTAGTACAGCATGTGACACTGGCTGGCAGGATTTTTATAGCCAGGAGCTTCCGAGTTCCAAATCGCATCGAATTTAAAACCAATGTCCATAATAGTAATAAAGACACGTAAAAATTTAACGCGATTTCGAACGAAACAGGTGTCTAACGTAAAGCGGCCCCCGCCAAGTTGACCTGGCTGAATGCATTTTGCACGTTCTAATTTTAAATTTTAGAGTTGGATTCAGCTTGACATCGTCAAGTCGAAGAAAACTGAGAAAATACGTGTGTCTATTCTTTCGTTCTTTTTATGGTGTTTTTATGAGTAAAATAAAGGGTGCTTAGTATACTCGTCTTAGGTATAGCTGTATTTGACAAATACAGGCAAGTGATAAGTATGCCATGACAATGACAATAAATGCTGTTATAATTTGTACTGATTTAAATTGAACTAGAATCGATGCAGGGAAGTGTATCCGGCCAAGTCAAAGAAAAAATGGCGGATTATAGGCGCCATATGAAAGATATCGTGAGTGTCAAATGTTTAGAGACTGTCATAGGATTCCTAAACCAAGGCCTAAGTGTAAATTTTTCACACAAATCCTTATTTTCAATTCCAAATACCCGCGTTAAATCACTATTTGCGTGACTAACAAAGATACGTGCGCGCCGAAACTTCCTTTATTCCAAGGACCATAGAAACTTGGGAAAAAATTTCAAATAGGAGATGACCACAGATTAAACAAAAGCCGAGCATTAGTGTCAAACGTTGCATCGGCTTGGGCAATGACGAGCTGTGGCAACAGCGGTCGTTGAACCTTGTTTTTGCGTATTTAGGTTGCAGTTTCGCAAAAGCGCGTGCATTGGATGCGTTGCGAGGCACGATACTATGTAAAGGTTATTGAAACTGCTTTCGTAGTTTTTTTTTTTTATCGTATGTAATGAGAAACCTGATTGAGTCGTGAGTTGCATGCGGAATGTAAACATGTTGTTTTGGTATAACTTTGGATTGGTGTGGTAGGTCATTTGTAAAAGTTGATAATTGTACAAACATCAACTTAACACACTTCCTACTCCCTTAAGCTAATACATTGAGCTTTTTTTTTAAGAGCCAAAAATATAAAGACAAAATAAAAGGCATTTTCAATGTGTCGTGTACAATGTCTTCAACCTTCGAATAAGGACGAGGCGTTCTTTACGGATTGCAAATCACCCTCCACACACATAAAACTGCGGACCTAAGGCTCTAAATTCACAGACCGCCTTCGAACCGAATAAACGTCATCCTTCGTATAAATTAGAGATCAGGCTGTCCCTTCCACTACTCTTAGCATAGAAATAGACGCGCGGAGTAACGGGCCAGCCCAGAGTAAATAATTACGATAGCATTGTTAGAGCTCGCCCACGCAAAGGCAGAACCACCCAACTCCGCAAAAATCAAACAACCATACGCCGTTTCTCCTCTGAACCAACCTCTGTACATCGACCCCGCACTCCCAACGACCAACTCCCAAACGACAACACCTAACGCAGTAACGCGACTCCATAAAGTTTGATTCGCTTTGATTGATGAGCACGGCACGAATACGGTAGGTAAGTATTACCAAATCGCACCACTCACGCACGCGCGCATTATGCGATACCATTTGCATATTAAATATGTGAATCACCATCGGTGACCCGCGGCCGCTAATCTGAGTTAAATCCGACGGTGTTTTATCACTTTGGGGTTGCGGACGGTTGCAGTTTAAACCGGCAATTTTTCTTTTTTTTCTATAGAGGTCTAAACGTGGCTGTATTATGAGCGGCCAGTAACTTAACAGATTTAAGCTACTCTTTTTTTTAAACTTCGCGGACAATCGATTTGCTTATCTATGCCGTTGTTGCTTTCGCGGTTTAGAATTTTCAATGCAGCATTTTCTTTTTGGGATGTATTCTCATAAATGTTCAGAACAGCATTTGATTTGAATAACATCCGTAAGTTATTCCAATTAACCGTGCTAATAAGATAACTTGTAAATTAAATTCCTGCGAACAGTAATAAAGTTAACAAACAGAAATTTAGATTAAGCAGCGTCACTAACCGTACTTTCTACACCTAACTGGTTGCAAGACAGCAAAAGAGACCTTATCTTAAGTGCAGTAGATTTGCTTTTTCATCCACGCTAATGAGTTAAAATCCTACAAATAGGGTTATCTCCCCTCCAGTAATAAACCTTCCAAACTTCCTCACCTAAAGAGTTTCTGTATAGTCCGTCAAAGTAACTTATGGATATCGTGTTTCGAAAAGTTTCTAGAAAAAATATCATCCATTTCCGTGATCCAAAGACGACAAACAAGAAGCTCGTTACTTTTTTTTCGCGTAAAGTGGCGACGGAAGCTAGTCAATATGTCCGAAATGGAGGGAAAGGGGAGTTGCTGACGGGTACACTTACACCAACAGGCTTCTAGACATGCCCGCCTGCCCGGACGATTTTAGCTTAGCTTCGGTAGATTTGGACCCGATTAATTTTATGATGTTCGGATGCTAACATTAAAGAAGGTGTTCTGGGTAATCATTTTGATAAGAAATAATAATAATAATAATACAACAAGTAACAACCATTCTATGTACATTATGTTAGAAAACTGATAACAAACGTGAAAAGTCGGTACTAAACTCACATCGAAACCTAAATATAAATATACCTATGTAAAATACTGTAAATTTTCGTCTTTCAAGTAACAAGCTCATCATAGTATCAAAACGTTTCAAATTAAAACTTAAGAAAAAAAATCCGAGGCGGATATAAACATTGTATACCCCTGTCATTTTCACAACAAGGCGGAGATGAAAAAAAAAGTTTACCCCACCGATGAACAGCGTTCACGAACTTGGCCCTTCACTCCGCCGTTCTCCGCCCTTTGAGTTGAAAGTTGAAACATCGTACAGATTAGAATCAGAGAAAAAATATTAGTTTTAGGTGTTGCAAGTTATCATATTTTAGAAAAAAAATGAATTAGGCCGGAGAATTAGGGATCGAGGTGGAATAACTATTATTTCCTTTGACAAAGACCTACATATCTACCTAACGCTATCGCCAAATATGATTTAAAACAGCCTAAAATAATTTCTCATAAACTTATAACAAAGGCCAATAATCCAGTTAAGCCCCTGTCCCGGCGAGCAGTGGCGTGCACAGAGCTTTTAGACAGGGTAGACAACAAAATATAAAATAATATTACACTTCCCAAATAGATACCTATTCAGCATATTTTCTCGTCTTTTCGATTAATAATGGTGTATATTTATATCAATCCAAATATCCATGTATGTAAACAATGGAAGCAGAATAATCAGTGCACCCCGGGGGCCAAGAATAGTATTAGTGATTCGTATTCAAACTCGATTATCTTGCCGATTGTTCCTACACCGGCCTTATTCGATTAAAACTTGCTAAAAGAAAGTTTTAAAATAGCACCATTTTCAATGGTTCAAAGGTACATGCACAGCACAGACCCACTAAATAATTACCGCAGTTTTTTTTTCAAAATATTCATTGTAAAAAAACTTTCCTGGTTACGACTATCAATATTTTCAAAGAACAAACCAAACAACATCATTTCAGCCGAAATATAATTTAATAATCAAAACAGATAAATAGAAAAACGACAAATAATATTAAACAACCATACATACAAAATGCATAGCAGAAAATTGCATAGAAAGCTTCCTACTCCTTCCCGACTTTCCGTTTGTTCCAATTTCTGCCACGGCATGCGCTGCGATTACTTCGAAAAGACATGTCTAAACTCCGCCGGGATGCGTGCGTTTGGTTCATACGCCTCCCGCTAGTTGGCGCTGTCGTCGTGCAAACTGCCAATATGATGATGAACGCTTTGAACGTTTCCGGACGGAAGACAGAATAGTGTCCGTCTTTCTAGTTGAACGCGCGCTAGTATTGAAATTGCGATTGTCTTCGGATGTAATTATCGAGTACAGAACAGTACAAAGGATACGATGATGACCCGATACATGAAGCTGTTTTGTGATTTAAGAATTTAAGTTAATGCGTAAGCACTGATATTTTATATGTAGATGAAGCTATTAGGTATCATAATAAAGCAAATTAGATAACGTTGGGGTAGGGTAGACAGTGTCTTTTTGTCTGTATGGAGTGCACGCCACTGCCGGCGAGGGTAATGTAGCGAAAATCCACGGTGCTACGATATCCGCGGGCAATGGCGAAGGGCCCATGCCATGGAAGTAGTAACTAATAACTGGAACTATAGCACGACACAACTTAGAAGGCGCGTGGATTAAGCAATAACAGACTCTGCGTCGACGGCTGTTCTGCTATACCTCTGTGACCAAATTTTGTGCCAGGTAAGCGGGGCTTTTGTGCCTGCACGCATCTGCGAATTAATTCAAGGATGTGTATGAAGTCCCCAATCCCCACTGGGCCCGCGTGGGGACTATAGACCATACCCTCTCGTGATGAGAAGAGGCCTGTGCCCAGCAGTGGGACGCAAATAGGCTGTAGTAGTAGTAGTAGCGCGGGGGTGAGGGGCGTTAAAAGCTTGTATTGTATATCTCTTTATATAACCTTATAACGAGAGATAAACGCGAAAGAAGCGTCGGGCGGAATTTTAGGCACAGAATGAATTGTGAACGAAAACGACCTTCGGGCTCACGTCTTTAAGCTCAATTTTTATTGTTTCGACATTGACACTACTCGTTCCAGATGTACTTATTGCCTACTTAACTTTTATAATGTTTACTCGCTATAAATGCCTTTTATTTTTTAATCTATGTGAAGATTCTGCCATCCATCAAACCTGATTATTTTTCTTTACGAAATCGAATAGTACCTAAAGAAAAATGATCAAAGAATGTATGTCGATCCTGGGCCAAATACAATATAATTCCAGGGAATTGATAACCGATCTCATAATTTAGAAACTAAATTACTTAAGAAATGGGACCATCTCATCTATCTCGTCGGGCATTTCTACATTCTAGAGTCGCACCAACATCGGAGCAGCCATTGTCAGCTACCTGGTAGGGTTGGCACCCACGGCCATACGTCATCACATGAACGGAGGCAGTGGGGTGGAGTGTAGACTATAAAGGCCAACTTTGTGTGATGATAACCTATTGTGTGAATTTTAATATTGAAAGTATCGTCATAGCTTCAGTGATTTCTTCATTTAATCACTGGTCAATGGTTAGACCTAAACTCAGGTTGGGTTAGACTTTAGAGCCGTGCATTAGCACTCGGCCATGAATTCACACGGCTATGTTATTATTACTTACATTTCTCGATGGAAATGCTCACCGTATAGCGGTAGGCAAATCATGTAGGGTTGCCATCTGTTTGTATTTAGCAGGACATGTTTGGCTTTTTCGAGTTGTGTCCGGCCAAATATTCACATGTCCGGCCTGTCCGGCTTTTGTTTGGCTTTTCGTTAAAGCCTCAAGCGAAGCAATCATCATCATCATCATCATCACTACTGTCAGTCATGTCAGTACTGATCGAAGAAAGCTGATAAGTTTGGCATGCAGGTTCCTTGAGGAGCGTAGGGGAACTCTAGGAGAGGATTTCCCAAAATTCCCACGGGAACGGGAAAAAATGGGGTTTAACAATTAAAAAAGGTATGTCCGACTTTATAAATTTGTGTTGGCTTTTAGTTGTGGTAATGTCAGGCTTCAGGCTGCGTTCCGAATCGCGCTCAGAGCACTTACATTACCTTGCATCCTTTTTCCTCTTGAAAGTTGACTCCTAAGAGGAAAAGAGATGCAAGGTGCTGTGAGCGCACTGAGCGTGATTCGGAACGCAGCCTCAGACTGACATGGATGTCACGTCTGGCAGATGCATCCGGAACGGTGGACCAAAAAAGCCACAGAGTGGGTTCCACGAGATGGCTGCCGGAGAAGATGCAGACCCAAGAGGAGATGGCGGGACAACTTGGACGCATTTGATCCAGATTGGCGGGAGCTTGCACAGAATAGAGGTGAGTGGCGAAAGTGGGCCTTTGCCCAGCAGTGGCACTTCATAGGCTATAAATAATAAATGTCAGGCTTTTAGGGTAAAATGTTTTTCATTTTAGGAGATGGCAACCCTAAACACACGCAATGTATTACAAAAACTTACCCCACCGTCAGTCGCACATACCCGAGGTAGAGGGCGTGATGATCGCAAATATCAATGCAAGTATCGCAACTTCGCAAGGTAAGTAAAATGCAGCGCATTTCGGCCGCGCGACGGCGCGAATAAGCGTGGTTGCCTACGGTTACGTCGCGTCCGTCGCTGTTTGCTGAGAAATCTATTTGCGTTGCAATATTGTCGGCCGGCGGAAATGTTAACAAACCAGATACTTGTATTTGCACTCGATAAGGTAGGAAACGTCGTTTCCTACAATAGTGTTAATCACCGTGAACAAATGAGATAGGTAGTCGACAACTGGGAAAATTGACAAGAGAGACTTATTATTAGAAATTAACAATACGAAATACGAGTGATAGTCATTGACCTGTAATAAGTAATAACATATGGACGAATAGTGAATAATACCAAAAAAGTTTATATAATGTATTGTACGATATATGTATGTATATGACGCGGAATTTCACTTTTAATCTGTACCTAATTAATACACATGCGATGCCTATGGCTGGCCTTGCCGGGAGGTGAGATTATTACTGAATGGCAAATTTCAAGAAAGAATTAGATATCAGCCAATCATGTACCAGGCATGCAAGCCACGCCACCAGTTCCATCCAATGATCTATAGGAACCCTGAGATACTGCAAAAAGTAGCTACCTAATAAGTAGGAAGTGTTCCATTTTCTTTTTGACTTAGAAAGACCGTATTGAATAGGATACTTCGACTTAATAAGACCTTCGATAAGGTCTGGAATTCCCATCTCTTTCTAACCACTACAGTCACTTACTAGTGAGGGAAAAGGATAGGTGGTTTGTTTTGTATCGCCAAGTTACTGACAGTCATATGTTCGGCCGGAGCGGGCGCCGCTGTGAATAGAAATCACTCACTTGAACAATAAACTTTCGTGATAAACCGCTGGAGGGCGCCTCCCCTGCATATTCATAATATCGGACACTTTTGTTGTTGGGTCGCAAGATTAAAAGTTAATAGCGCTGTCGGCTTGCAGTTAGGGGGTCTGTAAAAATGCAAAGTGAAAAAGTTGGCGATGATGAACTTTTTTCTAAGTTAAACAGGTGGATATTATTAAACTTTGTACCTATCGAAAATTAAAATACTTCGCAGTTCAGATTAAATGAATGAAATTCCAGCCTTTTCATTCAATAGACAAAAAAATAAACTTCAGTCATAGGGAGTCACTGGCAACCCTGCAAGCTTCGTTACTTGTGGTGTTTTTTTTTTCATAAATCAGACTTCGTTTAAAAATGAAACCGTGAAGCGGTCTATCTTTTGAGAGAGAAAAAATACCGCGGTATTCCGTATGTGTATGATTACCTACACCTGCTAGTAATGGTAGCATTGGTAGGTCAGACCACCATTACATGACTATAAGAGACTACGCCCACGGGTGACTTTTGTCGTCCGTGACTTTTTCTTCAGTTTGCTATGGAACGTCTCCATAGCGAACTGACCTTTTGAGATGACAGAAACTTTTTTGTCACGGCGACAGAAGTCACCCGTGGGGGCAGTGTCTTAGAGTCACTCGACTAACTCGAGTCACTGGAGTCACTCGACTAACGCGCGGCTTCAATAATTGTCATACAATCGTCTATGTGTTGGTCAGCACCTCATTTAATGCTTTCTATTCACGTTAACAAAACGCCGAAGCTCGAACGATGCTAGTGTAGTTTGCAAAATGGCTTATGTGCAGTTTAAAATATTACCAGTTAGATCGTTTTGTTATTGGTATAATTTTGCTCAGGGCGATAGATTTGCAGACAAGGGGTCTGATCGTTTTATCATAATTTCCCTCGGATCTGTACCCTGTGGCTACTCCAGCTGGAATAACAAGCGCGAACATGTTTCAAGCTGCAATATCATCGCGCATAGAGAAAACAAAGTGCAAATTGTGCTAGATTACATGCAAATTTTCTTCTATTCAATAATGTACAAAGTATTTTAACCCTACCAACCCTAAAATGTTTTTTCACCAATGTCCGGTCATGTAGAAGTATGCACCTACACTATGTACTTTTACGTGTTATGATTGTACAGATATATTTACTTACAGTAAGTACGTTAAAACATATACAATAACATAGGAATACATTACTGGCATGTAGGTAGATAGATACAACCTCCTCCTTATTTATTGTTATGAAAATCCAATTCAGTTTCAACACTGATTATTTTGATTACTTAATAACATTGTATAATAGCTATTATCGAGTGACTTAAGATCTTCAAAAACTGTGTAAATAATAGATAACAGTGCGTAATTGCGTATTATCTAACTAAAGTAAATATTTTCGATAAGAGCGTTGAACCCGGCACACGTTACTGCTTCGGTTCATTTCGTGGCTTCCAATAAATTCAACATTAATAAAATTAAAATGGAATGATGCCTGTAATTGAAAAGAAATTCTGTTTCATTGAAAATGAAAGCAAAAATCCTCTGTTACGGAGCAGAAACACTAGCAGTACCGACTTTATTATAACTTGTTCATAAACTTAACGAAAGCAATTTTGTCATTGACGATCCATCTTTGATAAACTTAATATAGATTGATTGACTTCTATTTATATTTTAACGATTTCGCAGAACGTATGTTTAGCACGCACCCCGGTCTACCACGCTTTCTAATCATTTTTACCATTATAAATATTTACACAACATATCCATCTAACTAAAAATTTTAAAACACTTTAAAACTGCATTCCCCTCCCATCCATCATCATACCAAACCTTTTTGTTCCAAATTCACAAAATACTTAACTCCATTTTTTAAAAGCCGCCATTATACGACCCTCCCTTTATATTGCTATGCTACGCCTGGGCCCTTCGGTCCGAGCGGCACTGAGTGGGCACAGAGCTCGAGTGCAGCGCTGCGATGCAAACCTCACTGAGTGATGGGCGTGATAGTGTGACTGCAATTCGGACCCGTCGTGACCAAGCGCTGGCTGGTTACATTGAAAGCGTTTGAATTTAGAATTTTATTCTAAAGTGGATGCGATTGAAGCTGAGAGTGAATACAAGAAATTGTTTTACTTTTTTGAAACCGAGGAGAATGCAGTTTAACTTGAACTTTAACGCTAAAGCAAAATAATGCATTTTTGCATATTTGAAACATATGCGTGTAAACTAGACCAGCTGTGTAATTAATTCTAATTATTGGCTAGACATGTCAGTCAATCTGTCCAATAGACAGCGCGCGCGCATGTGGCGATCGAAGGCGAGGGGAGTCGTCGAACGGGAAAGTTCGAATTGCAAACCACCATGTTTTACACGGTTAATAAAATTTTGTAAGTATTATGAAAATATGTATTATAGACAAAGTTATGGCTACGGATTGCAAAAAAAAACATTTGCGACATAGCGAGATATGCGAGATCTGATAAATTTTAACCATCAGTAGCCAAGACGAGGCGCATAGAAAAAAACCGCACGCAAGCCTGATAAAAATAAGCGATGTATTCAAACGTAGACAAATAAAAAGCAATAGAAATTGTGAACAATATGTCTATCAGCTGAGATAGAGCACAATTTCTGAATAAAAAGTGGAGCTGAAGCGATTTTTTTCATGTCGATGGTATAGGCAAACGAGCAAACCCACCTGATGTTAAGTGGTCACTGCGGCCCATGGGCACCGAAATCCTTTGATCCCCCATTAAGAAACCATAAGAGCTCGAATGCGTTGCCTACCCGGAGGCCTAAGATGGAATGCCTCTGTGCCAGAAATTACTGACTTCTAACTGATTTCTGACTTTTTCTACACTGTAAAATAAAAACGTCTACTTGCCTACTATGTGTTACCGACACTACTGCCTAGACCATACAAATGAGGGTTGCATGCATGACTTAGAATTTACATTTTAGTAGTTAACTGGTTCAAACCGGATAAAACCAGTTTCATTCCAATCTGCAGCGTGACAACCCTACACGTGTGATTGACGATAAAATGGTCGATTTTAGAAAGGTACCGGGAATTTATAACCTTGTGGTCATCCTGATGGACATCTCGACGGAACACATTTAAATACGCATACGTTTGCCTATTTATATTATTTAGGTAACAGTCAAGGGTAACGATATGTAGCCTGCCAAAGCGTCAAAATATGTACACTGCAACCATTGATCTATTATAAGTAAGGATTCACAATCAGCCGACGAAAAATGGCCCGTCAAAACTTCAGTTTGGCGATCAGTCAATTTGATACTTAAATCTTATAGTGTTAGGTTTACTTTTCAACCGACGAAAAAAAAAAGGAGGAGGTTCTCAATTCGACGCGTATATTTTTTTTTATGTATGACCACGCATATCTCCGTCAATTGTGAACCGATTTCGATGATTCTTTTTTTAATTGAAATGTGTACCTCCAACTTGAACCCTTTCAATAATTTTGGTTTAGTTCCGATGATGGGATCCATGACAAAACAAGGGAACTCCTCGAAATTTGTTAGCATGTGTATGATTTTGGCATCAATTTCAAAGACTACAGTGAGACTTACGTCCCATCGTACACATGTTTGGAAAGTATAGCCGAAAAAAATTTTTAAATAAAAAAATAGAACCTACTTCAAACTCCGACAGCCTGTGAAGTCGGTGTCAAGTGAACCGCCCCAAAGCTATGACTATCTTATTGTGAACTTGACACCAACTTCACAGGCTATCGGAGTTTGAAGTAGGTTCTATTTTTTTATTTAATTTTTTTTTGTATAAAATATTTATCTTGACACATATTATAAAGAGGCGTTATTAGCATATTGGAACGTATTTTCTAATGTCAGTTTGCTTGATTATCCTAAACAGCATTCCTTAATTCCTAGTGGAGGTAAAAAAAACCGGCCAAGTGCGTGTCGGGCCAAAGTATAGGGTTCCGAAGATGAGGATGCCCACAGTACCTTTCTAAGACTTATTAGCATCTAGCTAGCCTGTGGTATGACGTGCCCGCCCGACGCCCCTGCCGCTCGAGAAATATCATTGGTCTTTTAATAATTTCATAAGTTGTTCGACTATAACTCGTAAGTTTGTACAGCCTACTTAGCTGTGATAGTTTTCCTTTCAACTACGTTATATATGCCACAACCGTGATTTTTTTCAGCCATCCAAATACCACCATTTAGCTGGCAGGGGGGGGGGGGACACGTGACTCTAACAAAAAATAGCACTTTAAAGCTTAATATTTCACAAACGCATCACTTAATCAAAAAATGGTTTTAACAAACCCACAATATTTTTTTAATACCTATTCAACGATATGCCGCACCATGGGGTACGCAAGAAAAAAAAAATTACATCCCCACTTTACGAGTAGGGGAGGTACCCTATAAAAAAAAATATTTCAAAATTTTATTGTACCACTTTGTCAGCGTAACTAATATGTATATTCATGCCAAATTACAGCTTTCTAGAACTAAGCATCTCCGAGCAATAGTGCGGTCAGACGGACGGACGGACGGACGGACATGGCGAAACTATAAGGGTTCCTTGTGGACTTCCGAACCCTAAAAATGGTGGGTGGTAAATGTGTCACGATTGCGTTTACAGACCCAAAGCCTCTAGAACTAAGACCACGCTAAGACTGACTCCTCATACATAAATAGTATTACAATACAATACAAAATACAAATAAACCAGCGGCTAGTAATTAAGGCGCAGCCGGCGCTGGCTTTCTGATTGCTTCGTACAAAATTATAAATTCATTCCGCCGTTTTGTATTCTATCCTAAATGGAATTGCGGGGATAAGGAATTTAAAACTAGTTTCACCAACTTCTTTAGAAGCTGATTTTTAGGGTTCCGAACTTCAAGAGGTAAAAACTGAACCCTTATAGGATCACTCGTGTGTCGGTCCGTCCGTCTGTCACAGTCGATTTTCTCCGAAACTACTGGTTGGTACGTTCATGTAAGTTTGTGACCCAAAGACGGACGTGTAACGAAAATAAATTAATTTCAAACATTTTTTAGGGGCTAAATTTGAAAAAATATTAATGAAGTTTTTTAAACTATATCGTGTGACATATCAAATGAAAGTACTTCTTATGAGGATCTCAAATATATATTTTTTATTTCTTTTTTGGTCAATACTTTTCGAGTTATTAAACCTAAGACCTAAAAGTTTGGAAAAAATACGGAGGATAGTTATTGACCTATAGATTACAGGAAAAATATTAAGAAGTCCACGGTATTTGAAATCTATCATATAAAAGAGCTTATCCTGAGAAACGGTTTGAAAATGACGTCATTGAAAATAATCAATGGTCGGAACCCTCTCCAAGCGAGTTTAACTCGCTTCTTGGCCGGTTTTTAGGGTTCCGTACCTCAAAAGGAAAAAACGGAACCCTTATAGGATCACTTTGTTGTCCGTCTGTCCGTCCGTCCGTCCGTCTGTCAAGACCCTTTTTCTCAGGAACGCGTGGAGGTATGAAGCTGAAATTTATATCAATTACTCAGGTCTACTGTCCCTTAAAGCTGTGAAAAAATCAAACTTCAAAGCCAACGCAATCAAAAGATACAGCCGTTTATGCCGCAAATTTTCGACACTTGCAAGGGAATCAAAACCTACAGGGTGCTTCCCGTGAACTCAGAATCTTGAAATTTGGTACGAAGCAACGTCTTATAGCATAGATAAAGGAAAAATTACGGAAACCATAAATTTTTAGTTACATCACATAATATATTTTTTTTTAATAATTTTAACCTTACTACCCATTTCCTCATAAACGCGTAGAGGTATTAAATTGAAATTCATACCAAATACTCAGGTCTATAATACATTTAAGCTGTAACAAAATCAAACTTCTATGTCAACGCAATCAAAAGAAACAGCAATTTAAGCTGCATATTTTGAAACTCGCAAGTACTCGCAAGGGAATCAAAACCTAAAGGGTACTTCCAGTCGACCTAGAATCTTGAAATTTGGCATGAAGCAACGTTTTATAGCACACATAAAGGAAAAATTCCGAAAACCTTAAATTTTTAGTTACATTACAAAATATATATTTTTTAAGATCTTTGTCTTAAATTTATGCTACTCCATCTTTCCCCATTGTAATGTTATGAATTTCATTTTGCAATAAAAATACCATAGTTATATAGACTCGATTGTCGTAAAGAACGAACTTTGTAAACCTTACAGGTTTGTACGGAACCCTCGGTGCGCGAGTCCGACTCGCACTTGGCCGGTTTTTTTTATCTGAAACCAGCTGCCCGTCCAGGCTTTGCACGGGTGTACGGTCTACGTCAAATAGATGTTTACACTTTTTCACCCTATTTCGTTGTTTTTCTTGTATTAAAGTGTATACTTCTTTTTAGCCTCGAGTTTACTACAAACTGTTTCTGAAAACTAACAAGCACGATAAAGAAAGAATAGGTAAGCAAAATCGGTTCAGCAGTTTTTGAATTATAGCCAGACTAATGCACGACAATTGGTTTTTTGTATTGAAACACAAATTCACAAGAACAAAATTACACAAAAGATACCTACCTATTTAAAAATTTAATAAATAAAGTGAAAGTAGTATTATTCACTCACAGTGTAGAGAAGTGCGGTAGGATTATCTCTCTCTTTCTTCCCGCACGTGGGCGAACACGTGTCGACTACCCCGTAACAACCCGATTAATAATTATAATAATATACGAATAATGATAAATATCCCAGACGTAACCTTACGTCCGTCTCTACAAAATATATACACATTTCAGCTTTCAGCGAAACGAAACCCCATTTCACAATGCATAAGGTTAAATTTTCCAAGTCAAATTGAATATCGTGCTGGAAATGCAGTGCGTGTTCTCGGATAATAAATAATAACACAAAGTTAACAGTAGCGAAAGAATGTGGAAAACATGGTCTAATTCGGAATCAACTGAAAAGATCGCATCGTAATAAGGTTATTACAGCTTCCACGAGAAATAACTCAACTTAATAAACTACAAAATAGATAGGCGCATTCAAAGATGAATATTGTTGAAGAAAAAAGAAAAATTACACTCAATACAAAATTCGATTTTGAAACCTTCGACGTGAAACAGTAGGCGCCTCCCTTTGCTAACGAGTGGGATAAATAAGGGTTGAAATAAAAATAACGTCAACCCTACAAACAATACATTGATGTCCGTGAGAGTCCTTTTCTCAACTTTAAAGTAGGACGTCTGACCTTCTTGAGTTCTTGAAAGTACAAAATTTCAAACTGGCTACTTTCAGTAGAAAAGAAACACAATTGAGCCTATTACCAGCGAGTATTTTACTCGCGTACGTACTCGAGTATTTATTCGCGTAAGTATTTAAAGGACGCGTACACTTGGCGATTAACAGAGCACGACCCGTGACGTATTTGTCACTGCGACGTCGGAGCGTTGGTATCAGTTACGAGCGTTCTGGTATGAGACGCTACTTCACAAGTTGAACGGCAAATGACACGTTTAATTACGTACAATGAGTAGGATCAGGACGACATTAGTACGCTTTCACTTGGAGAAATAATAAAAACCGGCCAAGTGCGTGTCGGGCCACGCGCAAAGTATAGGGTTCCGAAGTTGACGATGCCCACAGTACCTTTCTAAGACTTATTAGCATCTAGCTATCCTGTGGTATGTACATACCCGCCCGACGCCCCTGCCGCTCGAGAAAAATCATTGGTTTTTTAATCATTTCATAAGTTACTCGTAAGTTTGTACTGCTTTCTTAGTTGTGATAGTTTTCCTTTCAACTACGTTATATATGCCACATTTTTTTCAGCCATCCAAATACCACCATTTAGCTGGCAGGGGGGGGGAGACACGTGACTCTAACAAAAAATATCACTTTAAAGCTTAATATTTCACAAACGCATCACTTAATCAAAAAAATAGTTTCAGCAAACCGACAATATTTTTTCAAGACCTATTCAACGATATGCCGCACCATGGGGTACGCAAGAAAAAAAAATTACATCCCCACTTTACGAGTAGGGGAGGTTCACTATAAAAAAATATATTTCAAAATTTTATTGTACCACTTTGTCAGCGTAACTAATATGTATATTCATGCCAAATTACAGCTTTCTAGAACTAAGCATCTCCGAGCAATAGTGCGGACAGACGGACGAACGGACGGACGGACGGACATGGCGAAACTATAAGGGTTCCTTGTGGACTTCGGAACCCTAAAAAGCCATTGCAGTTTTGCGATTACTAATTCTTACGCACCAACCACGCACAGGCTAAGTAAATACATATGTATGCACTGTTGTACGTAGTAGAGAACCTCATAATTTCTTATCCGTATGTAATCATTTCACAGGCACAAACTCTGTTTAGCAAGGAAGTATTAAGCTCAAAAACTTATCCCATTAAGACATAACAATCTCTCATTGACAAGAAACAAATGGAGTATCTCAACTCATTTTAATTCCGCGCCCGCCAACACTATTCGCGTCAGTCACCCCTTGCGATATCTCCACTGAGTTTACGCCAAAAGGCCGTATAAGTCCAGGGAATTTATGGGCGTTTACGCTCTTTGGTAATGACGGTGATGTAGCAAGCGTCACGAGTAATTAAGAAGCGAGCCACGCTTTGTGGAACCCCTGCTGGGAGCTCCGCTTACATTCTGACTGCATGATCGATAACCCGGCGTTTTCGAGTCTAGACGCTGTGATTGTCCGCGAGGTCAGCTCGCCACCTTCTGCGGTTCTCAACAAGCATCTTGAAACTGTCCAAGAAGCGCACATCTATAACAGAACACTAGACCTGCGCGAGTTTATATCAGTCCAATCTTACAGAGCTCAACCCCACCCGGGTCGACTTTAGCCGAAACTTACAGATTCCTCGCTTCGGCGAGCCGTTAATAACCCTTTCAGCAACGCAATTCCAGTTAGAGTGGAAAGTTCAGCCGTCCGTGTAAATTAATGTCATTGTAACAGAAAGTATTTAATTGACAGCGAATATGACAGTGTGGGGTTGCGAGCCAAACGGAGCCCCGTTAATGGGGTCAACGGAACTGAGAAAAGTGAACCAGCCGGACGGCGACAGGGACGCCGCTCCGCTACCCGGGCGAGGACCGCCCCCGCCCCGGGCCCCGGGTCCAGTGCCCGCCGGCCCGGAATTAATAACCAAATGCGCAAAGACTCCGCGCCCCATCACCCCAATCTAGCCCGGCTCACGACCTCGCGAGATAGCTTCACGTGGAAGAACTATAAATAATTAATTGGCCTCCTCGGGGACGTCCGTGTACCCACCCACATCAGGCTGTGACATTTTAATGGCCTTTAAAACGACCACGTAAGCTCGGCCCGTTAAAAATTGAATCGCCTCCGCACGAGCAGCTAATTACTGCTATCACAGATTTTCATGCTGACAAAGGCGCAGGAGGAGCCGCGGCCAATCACGCCACCGCCGGGAGCCGGAATCAGTTTGCCGCTATTGAATTATATTATACGGGAGCTGCAGCGCGGTCATACGCCGAAGTTAAACCTCCCGCAGCGACGGACGGGCTTATTATGCAAATAGCCGAGTCTCCCGGTGACCGCCACTAGCCAACCCCCGATCAAACCGACTGGAAGCGGCATCGTCTCGCGAAACGTCTTCATTGCACGACAGCGGAACGGGCGGCTGATGAAAATAAAATTATTGGACTATCAAAAGACGGGCGAAACTTCGGCGACGTCAATTTGTTGCCACCGAATAAAGTCGGAAAATTCGAAACGAAGACACCGAGCGCGACGGGAGCGAGCATCGGCTCCTTCCCGCCGGGGTTGAGCGTTAATTAAGCGAAAATCGAAACGTCAAAGCGCAACTCGGGCTTTATGCAAATTCGCAGAATTGACTTTCGTTCCGACAGCGCTAGAATTTTTACCGCTCGCCAGACGATTGTTTGAACGGGGTAATTAGAGGTGGGGGCCGCGGCCGCGCCGCGCCAGACCCATCCCGCTGCATTATTTAAAACGAAATACCATTGACTAATCGGAGACCATAACACTTACAAAACAGCCTTTCTTTCGGCTCCAGTAAGAAAACATTTTAATAAACTTTCAACCTGACCGCAACATCTGGAACGCGTCTCTCTAGACGTGTTTTAAATATAAATGTTACAAATGTATGTAGATATCTTAATCTCGGCAATTACATTCGGTTAACAGCGAGGAATTTTATTGTTGCACCGTATCAGATCGTTAAAAAGCAATTTTATTCAATGTTGGGTTGGGTCATCGGCTCGCGATGACTACATAGAAGTACCTATTCCTAGCACAAAGTGTAAGTAAACAAATCAGATTGAACTAAGTATTCTTATATGACGGTTTTTTATCCAATAGGTATGCCTATAAATTTCACTTATCTCCTTCAGCCACATCGCTGATAAAGTAAAATGAGATTCTAAAGCCGAGATACTAGTCAATTGCTATCAGATTACTAAATAGCAAAGTGCATTTTACCATCACTATCATCTACCTAAGGTAACTAAGATGTACCTAAGTACATACATACTTTTGTTGGTTGCAAATGTTGCAATTTAGCTAGATCGATGTTGCAAAATGGGATTGCTGACTAACTGACAATCAAACAGCTCAATGTCCCACTCGTGCCCTCTCATCACGAGACGATTTTGGTCTGTAGTCCTAGTTCAGGCTCAGTTAGGGACTTTTGTCACATCTATGAATCGCACAAGCGTCACTTCAAAGTTTTCTTCTAACGAAAGGTGTAAGTATTTAATTTTACCGAGTATTCGTATGAAATCCGATGGGCAACAGCTACACTCGCCGCCAAACAAAGTGTCGACTGGCAACTTAGAAGTATGTATGGCACAAGTCGCCACTTTGTTTTGCGGCGAGTATAGTATACAATATAACAGTGGTTGTCTCATCAGGTCGGAGCGGAGAAGGGCGTGCGCGAGCCCGCTGTGCACCGTTAGCTCCATAAGCACCGCCGCCATTACGGCCCGCTAAACTGTCCTCAAAGCAACTTAGCTGCGTATTTATGGCCGCCGAGCTCACAGGCCGTCGTTTCGGATGACTTTTAGGAAGAAGGTAACCTAATATCGCATATTTTCAAAGCTAAGCTAGCTTGTAACTATGTGGAAATTTTGAAAAAAGGTCTTCTGCTTGAGTTTGTTGCGGCGCTTTTTCTCAAGCAATGGGTCTAGGCAGCACTGGTAAATTCTGTTTCTGACGTGTAAAAGTGCCCCTAAGTGGCCAATTTGCTGAATAAATGATTGAATTTGAATTTGCTAGTTGGCAAACTCTGAAAAGACAAGGTTAACATTTCAAGAAGTTTGTATGTACAAAAACTTGGTATCATAAAGACTCATACGTCGACGATATTATTATCTGGTGTTACACCATTTAAGAAGAGTTCGTACAACAAACTCCCATATGCCCCGAAAAGCGGCCACCGTGGCGCAGCGTTCCACGGAAGCAGATACTATTAATATAAATCTGGTCTCCTGCAAAACTGTCCATTTCCCTAAGCTGGCGTGTTTAAAGATCCTGCTCGCTGGCATAAATACATATGTATACAGAGCAGCGATCCGTCTCTCGCAGGTACACACACAAATCACCACCGGGCTGGGTCTGAGATCCACAGATCTCGTCCATTATATAGTATTTATTTTCGCCGCAGTCAGCGGCCAGTCGTCAAACCCGTTCCGCTGGCTGCATTAACATTGTATTAGGAATGGGCGTTTCGGTACGTCTACGAGCGTCTCTGCTGAGGCTATCTCGCGAGGAATCGGGGCGTGTTCCGTTATCTGCGACACGGACGCCGGTCGAAAGTCGTCCGCGTCACGCGCCATAAACCCGACGAATCCAGGAGGTTAAGTGGCAAAGAAATTTATGGTAGCAACTACGTTTTAATCACGCGATTCGACTTTAAAAAGCAAGGCGCTAAATGCCTCCGATCACGATAGTTACGTAAAACGAACTGTTGTTGATTGTTGGGTAACCCTTTAGTCCTTTATTCCGGTATACAAATACAGCGTTACTTCTACGTGATAGCGTAATTCCAGCGAGTTCATGTTTCCATCTTTCTCGATCGCCACTTGAGCAAAGAGGATGGGAATTCGCTGCGTGACGTATTAGTTTCTCTCGCGAGCGCAGTCGCCACGCTGCAGCGCGGCTCGAGTCTATCGCCGGTCGTAAACCATTTCGAATTGCAAATGTTTGAATACAAAAACCCGTGTGCAAAGACTAATAATAGCGCGTGTTTAAGGCCCGCGTTGTCGCGTCGGCGGCGTAATGGACAAATAATGTGCACCCATTATAATGTTATTTGAGGGCCATTTGGAGCCCGGCGATATGCTGCCTAATCGTCTAGGCCTTAATCTTCTGTTACGTCTAATTAGTTGTTGCTAAGTCGTTGACATTATTCAGGTCTTTGGCACAATAACCTTGCCTCTACAACGAGTAGAATTCATCCTATTCTAACATATAGCAGCGTCTTACACGTGGATTACGTGCTGTTTAGCGATGCGGGAGTTTTGGCGCAAATACCGCAAGGCAAAGCCAATCGGATAAATCAAGACTGAATCCATCTGAAGTGGTAAAAATGCATATGCAGAGAAAACGTTAGCAACGAGATTGGCTGAGATCATACCAATTTGCTTGCCAACTGTGGCTTGGCTTGCATGCGTTTAAGATAAAGAAGCATCGGTCCGGTTATGTCTGTATGACTAAATCGAGCATGGCATTGTCCTGGCGTATTGTGTTCCAATTTCTATAATGAAATAATCTTCTCCGTGCTGCCATATTTGTGCAATTTTTAATTTAAAAAAAGCTTAGCTTTTCAAGCGCCATACGAGTAGGTATATATTTCGGAGGCTATTCTCAGACCAGGCCTGTCGCTTCGCTTGACGATTCATAACCATGTCTCATCCGAGGTACAATAACGAATGCATTACAATGGTATAGTTACCCAGATTGAATTACCGCAGAACAACAAACATCGAGGCTCAAATTATCGTTAAGGTTACTTTTTGAGCACGCCAACGTCATTCACCGTTCACTTGTCAATGTCAAACGTTTTGTGTTGGCTGTCAGCAAAATACTGAGTTTATTGTGATACTGTTTGAACGATAAAACGTGATGCTTATCAAATACCTACTGAACCCTTAGACAGCCACAGTCGGCCAGAGCCGACAAAGCGTACACCGTGAAGTGTACTTTAGCTTGAGCACGTATAGTTCAAATTGGCGATACTTTTGGAATTACCCTGGCGTGGTGATTAAAGGGTTAAATTGGTATGTGTCACAGTCACAGTGACATTCAATAACGTCTTCTTGGAATTCTCGCTATATCGGAAAAGTGTGCGAAATTCGGCACATGTTTCATAACAATCATAACTCTACGACTTGACAGCATAGACGTAAATAATATAGACCCGGTCTAACGTACACGTAATATGTCCCCACTTCCACGGTGTCCAATCCAAAGTTCTGTCACCGAGCGTGCGTGACAATAAGCGTTTTTAAAAAAACTTTTTTCGAAACTGTTTCTCAGTATCTAAAAACTCGTCTCGTTGTTGAAAAAATGTGACCCAGCTTTAGTGTCACGATATAACTTTAACTTTGGATTGGACACCAATGAAGTGGGGAAACATGACATGTATCTACGTGAGGCCGGGTCCATACGAAGTATTATTTATGTCTATGCTTGACAGCTTATTGCATGAATCTTCGCCATTTGCACATGTTTCTTTTCTTGTGCAAAAAAGTTTAAATAATTAAATAAATAAATAAAATAAATAAATCCATACAAAAGTACCTATCTTGTAACTATTTCACACGGGGAAAAACCATAAAAGTAAATACTGAAGATGAAATGATGATATAAATGTTTAGAAATTTCAATTAGATCACACTGCATTTGTAGACTGATCTAAGTATGCGTTCATGAGTTAAATCTGAAGTCTACAAATTAAACTGTAAAGCCTAGATAAATCTACGCCGTGGCTATCTATCTATGTCTTATTGGGACTTTTTTGAAGAAAGGAATTGGGACTTTTTCTATCTCTTCTCTGTGGGTGTTCCTCCGCTCTTACAATCTTTCGCCGGTGTTCTCTAATGTCTCTAATAATCATACTTAAACATATCGTCAGGCTGCACGTCATCATCATCATCATCATTTCAGCCGAAAGACGTCCACTGCTGGACATAGGCCTCCCCCAAGGCTCGCCACTCCGACCGGTCCTGTGCCACCTGCTTCCACCGGTTTCCCGCGACTTTCACGAGGTCGTCGCTCCATCTTGTTGGAGGCCTACCGACAGCTCGTCTCCCGGTTCGCGGACGCCACTCGAGAACTTTCCGGCCCCATCGGCCATCAGTCCTGCGAGCAATGTGCCCCGCCCACTGCCACCCAGTTCTGCTGCGGATATCCTCATTTCTGATTCTATCACGCAGAGAAACCCCGAGCATAGCCCTTTCCATTGCCCTCTGAGTGACTTTGAGCCTTCTTATGAGACCCATCGTGAGCGCCCACGTCTCGGAACCATAAGTCATCACTGGCAACATCAGGCTGCACACTTTACAAAAAACCTCGAAAAAAAAACAGATTTTAAACACATGAAGTTGTTTCAAACGGTTCGTCACCAACTAAAGTATTGGTCCAGTCACTGACGGCCGGATTGGTCCAGTTGGTAGTGACCCTGCCTTCTGTTCCGATGGTCGCGGGTTCGAGTCCCGCTCGGGGCAAACTTTGTGTGATAAACACGAATGTTTGTACTCGAGTCATGGATGTTTAGTATTTATATATGTATGTATTTTTCTATATAAGTATTTATATCGTCGTCTAGCACCCATAGTACAAGCTTTGCTTAGTTTGGGCAGGCGCGGCGCACTCTTTGATTTGTTCGCGCTCGATACAAGTACCCGCCGGCTTCGCACCGTGGCGTGATGATTAGTGGTTGCCGCGCACTGCTAGCGAATGCACGCGCGCGCGTAAATTATTAATGTACTTCGCGTCGGCGTCGCTAGAGTCATAAATGCTATGAAATTTGATTTATGACAAAAAAATATTGTATAGCAGATGGTTGTAGTAACAACAACTATAAAGTAATGATTTAGTAAAGAGTAAATGATGAAATTTGGTATGGAGGTAGTTCATGTCTTGAACCCAATTTTTTCGTTTTTCTAAAAGAAATATAACAAATACTAATGTATGTACAGTATCGTATCATCGGGTACGCAAATTCTAAGTACGCGGGACGAAGTCGCGGACAACGGCTAGTACATTATGATAATGCAGTTGTGTGACTGTGTCTTAATTTTGAATTTAGCTGATTCATAAATTGGCAGATAAAGTATATATTGGACAAAAGACGTCCACTGCTGGACATAGATCCAGCAGTGGACGTCTTTCGGCTGAAATAATGATGATGATGTACACATGTTTTAATATGTTCTCGAGTGCGCCAGCCCTAGCGCTAGGGCGTGGCCTCCGAAAGAGCGCGCTGCATGCGATAGAAAGAGATGGCCAATTTGGGGGCGTACAGTGCAGCAAAACCGGTTTTTTGTTAGCAGTCGGCCTTCTGTACGTTAGTACTATTACTTATTCTGTGGTTTGGGGCTAGGTCAATATGTGTGAAATGTCCCAAGATATTTATTTATTTATTTATTCATGACCTTTTACAAGTCTAGACTGGAAGCCATAAAGTATTCTCCGAATACCTAAAGCAGCATTTCACTTAATTACAAAAACGTAAAAACTAGCGTTATCGCATGTCTAGCCTAGCCCAGAGCTGTCTGATGAAAATGCTCTGTATTAATGGCCTAGACTAATGTAGACATCAAATAAATTAGTCCATTCATCTACTGGCGAATTACGAGTGATGTCGAGCGTTTTATTTATTTCCAGTATGTTTATCTACACAAACATTTATTTGCAAACGACTAATGAATTTCAATTCAAGATCTATTTTTTTGTTAGCTACTTAAATATCACTATAGCAGCACTATAGCACTATAACTTAATATTACAAAGCGAAAGCTCCTCTGTCGGGTCTCGAGAAAGATGTCGTAGGTACTTATGTATATGCAAGTTATTCGTAGAACAAGCCTTACACGCGATGATTGTATTGCAATATATTATGATTATGATGCAAAACAATCACCAAGGGAAAGGATTTTTTTACAGAAAAAGAATTGTCAGTTAAATCCATAAGAAAGTAGCTCTGTCTGTCTGTCTGTTACCTCTTCACGCTTCAACCGCTGGACCGATTTGGATAAAATTTGGCATGGAGATAGTTGGAGTTCCGGGAAAGGACATAGTTCCCGCGGGAACTCGATAACCGAATTCCACGCGGGCGAAGTCGCGGGCAGAAGATAGTTTCTCATAAAAAAGGGAAACGCCGTTTTTTAGACGCGCACTAAGCCTGGGTTGAATTGAGAAGTTAATTTAGAAGAAAAAAATTAACGAGAGATTTTTTAGTATGGAGAAAATGACGTTTCGGTATGGAATGAAGGCTCATGTTAAATTTAACGTACTTACGTAAACTTCTCGAAGCAACCCAGGCTAATATGACTTAATAATGTTAACTGCCAGTTGCATCAATTTCTACAATCACATGCATGCATTTCAATTCGCCCTTTACGATACATGATTAGGTCTAAATTGGAATAGAGTATTGGAACATTTCATTGTCTTTGAAGTTGTTGGATTGTGGACGATGAAATTGGCCTGAACTTCAGTCGGTCGGCAAATGGCCGGAATTAGGCATCGATTCCTTTGTGAGGTCGACCGGCCAGTGTTAGCATTTTTCATTATCTACTTAATAGCAAGTTTCTAACCGGCCAGTATTAGAGGGCTTTGACCTTATCTATGAAATGACATGCTAAGGAATTTACGTATTTCAAAAGAAAGGAGCAGATGTCAAGGTTACAGAAAGTGGTATATGTACTTATTTTCAAATTAATACGTTCGACATTAAATCGTCACGATGATAATTACACGGTTAAGTAAATTGTATCTCAAAATGGAAACGTAATAAAGGATTCCATTAAATATCAATTAGCTATATACCAAGTTGATTAACTATAGATACGATTGTGAAAATATTCTGTTAACATTCTGTTCTGCCGCAAACCACAAGGTTAGTCACGAATGCACACGGCGTCATTGCTAATAATAAGTATTCATCGCGTTGTCAAAACTACCATTCCATTTTCAAAAAACTACCATCGCTGCTAATTAAAAAAGCTTGTTCCTGAAAACCAGCCAGTAACAAACTGGAATAATTTTACACGCGAACAGCGCAAGTGAAATAAATTTTAAATCCTCAGGAGCGCTGCGAACAATGTGGATTAACAGCGTTTCCTGAGCCATCTACAAGAAGCCTAATTATAAGAAACTGCCAGGCGAGGGCCGAACAATTACAAATTCAACAAAGTAGCACTAGCACATGGAAAATAACCTCTACCTGGGCGGAGTAAGGTCTGGATTCGAGGGGGCGTGGAGAAACTCGAGAGCGTCTAGCTTTCAGCTTTTTATTTCACAGTCGCGGCTGCATTTAGGCAAGTGGATATCACTATGGACCCCTCCCAGGGTTTAAAAATGGAAAAAGACGGTTGAGCTTTCCGTACCGCGCAAAGCAAATATACAAATGTATCGTCCCCATCCGACTGGCGACAGCGTCCTACGATTTACCGGAATTTATGAACGGATGTAGTCTAATAAATGATATTGAAACGAAAAATAAATTACCGAGGGAAATTAGGACCGCGGAATGGAAGCTTTTTATGGAGATCGGGCCATTGTGTGTGCTAGTTACATTCAGTTAAAAAAAACCTTTCAGTAGCTGAATTTGACATGTCATGCAACTCTGATCAAATCAAAAAGTTTTTACATCAATCGTCTAGCTTTAAAGATTGAAATGGGCACTATAGGATCAGATACCGTAAAGTGACTAGTTGTCTAACTTACCGTAAAACAAAACTCGGTTAAAATGAAGTAATAAACTTCATTATTACTTCAACCGCGACCCCGTGTTAGACAATCGCTCGTTTTACGCGCTAGTTGGGCGAGCCGAAGGTATCAAACTCAGTATTTATGGTCTCATAAAATATTTAAAGCACCTGTGGCTGTGAGTGGGTGTTCTGGTAACTACACGGCTCCAACCAAAATGTAATACTTATTGGGGAAATTACGTCCATATTTGATAGCTTTCTACGAAACTTCACACGTTAAGCAACTAGGTACCTACTTGGTATTATTTAAATTTAATTCACAATTCAAAATCATATCATCAATCATAACATATGATTTATATGAACTTTAAAAGCGTTTCATAATGAAGGTATTAAGTGTTGCAATAGGATAAGCACGGCGTTGACACTAAATTGTTAATTAAAATCTATTCTTCGGCCAACGAACCTCGTTTCTACTAAACCTCTTTCATTGCGAACTCACTGGCCGTTTTCATAATGGCATCCGCTATTATAGACGAAACAATAGCGGCACGTTAAATCGAACACATCGTCGGCATCGTCCATATAACAAACACCAAACAACCACACGAAAGGAATTCTTCTAGCGACTGAATAAAGGTTTAAATTGCATCAACTATCAGCAGTTGGGTATTGCATTGCGCCCACGCCGTACCTATAACATAGAGCGACTTGGTAGAGTCGTTGTCTTCCAGATAAGTTATGGTTATCTTAATTGCGTCAATAATTAGCTGTATCGTGACGTTTACGTGTTTGTTTACGTTTGAGCCAGGATGCTTCATAAGTGTTTCTACAGTTTGCTATGACAAAGCAATGTCTGTGAGATACCTACTTTGTCATTTATTTGGCAGTCTGCAGTTCGCGTATTGAATACGGAGAATCGGTGCGGCAATGTATTGTGCTCCGAAATGAATTATCTTGTTTACGAATGGGTTTTGGGAATCGGTCTACGTAACAGCGGATGTGGTTCTATAATGGTCGAAATAAAATTATAGTGGCATGGTAATTAGATTTATTAGTCTAATTCAGCTATAGAGGAGGTTCAGCGAATCGACAACTGACACGTGTATAAACTCTATAAACAAGTTTTATACATTTTCTCTATGATACATTGTCAGTCTTTTCACATGTCACATTAAACTACTTACGTCTTCGCTCCTAATTTCTAATGATGCAGTGCAGTAGTCCGTGAATAAGCAACGAGTCTCAACTTCTACATAGGTACGTATTTAACGTCAAACTTTCAGTGCGGTTTCTAAATTCAAATTCCCAGTAAAAAGTATAGACGCCTTTTGACGAAATTCCTCGCTTGAGTTGGAGAAGCTGAATTCATAAAGATATATCTACTATCAAGTATTTCACAGGAACTTTACTTGAAACTGAAGTTGATGAACCTACATATTAGAGATTTAAAAACTATTCGTTCCTCTGGCAATCCAATTTAGTAGTAATCCTCTTATGAGCACGAAACAAAAACAATTTCCGAACGGAGCGGTTAGTTCGAATACACGCTATTCAAAACTAGGCGAATTCGGGGAGTCACTCCAGCCAGTGTTATGTAACGTAGCGACACCTGGCGGAGACGGCACCGCCACTATACCTAATTCTATAGTCTATACCTCTTGTACCATGGAAGTTCTCAAGGCCCATTACAGACAGCCCACGCCACGTACCTACGAACACGAAACAAATTGCCGTGCACACAACCACGCTTTCAACTCCATATAGAGGAAGGATGATAATTACTACAACAAAACACGGATTATTTGTGTTGAGCTTTGTAACTGGCAACTGAGAAACTAGGCGAGGCCGCAACGATTCAAATTTTGAATGTGAAATGTTGTTTGAAAATGAACGACCTTTTTGGTGTTTTGAGCGATATGTTGGACGAAGCTTGGTAGAAATGGTAGATTCATTTAATTTTCTGACGTGTTAAATTAAATTGCCAGGTGCCTACCAATGTGGCCAATATGCTGAATAAATGATTGATTTAGAATTTTGATAATAATATTGCGTCAATTGTGCTCGCGAAACTCGGTGACAATTTAAGCGTCGTTAATAAAATGAGAAGCCATTTGTAATATCACAATGGCCTGAAGCGAAAGGTATTATGCCGAGGTTACCGACGAGTGCATTTTGCCTTATCTACCGGTTACTTAGTTAGGCGGGGCGGGCGGCCGTATTGATTGACGGCAACGCGTCCGTGGGGCTGGAACACCGTATCCACTTACCCCGCAAAAAATCCTGTAAACACTCAGTGAACTTAACGCTACAATATAAATCGTGCATGAACTAAAAGTACTGGCCAGTTTTAACTGAACGATGGCTGACCGTGTTTTTGTGCTGTCATATTTAATTTTGGAATAGTTTTTTTTAATAAGTACAATCTAGTACGGGTTTTAATTGTAACTTCGTAAAGTTTTATGAATAAAAGTTGATACTTTTTTATAGTCTATACATTAATAACTTGGGAAGCCAAGTTTCCCCGTGGTTGTATTGACGATCTGCTTACTCAGCGTGATTATGATTAAAGAAACCGCAAGGTCGTTTGAACAAATTTGAATAATTTATCATGACGTGCATTTCTTACTTTTTTATCTTTTATAAACTCAACGAAGTGAATTTTTAGTAAGTATACCTGAGTACAATTTTATGATGTAGAAATTTTACTGCATTTTCTGTTTTCAATAAAATTTAAATGAGTTTATTATAACGTAGATACTGATCTTGTAGATAATATAAGATACTTTTTACTAAATCCATAGAAAAAGTAATAGACCGGAAGATAGGAACTGAAAATTTCCACTCATTGGTACCAGTATGGCGACTGGCTACCCATTTGGGCGGCTCCTAAGAAGTCTAATTACGTAATGACGAAAAGGAAAATGATGGTCATATCAAAGCGAGTACCGGCGGCCCAAACGTGACGGATAAATTACCTACGAGTGTCGAACGATTTGTACCAAAAAATCTTGTATTTTCTGTATTCGATGAAAAACGAAGTAGGCGGTAGCAATACCAAAATTTAGATCATTTGCTTATCTAATGGATCGGTCTGAATTGTGACGGATCGCGGACTTGCCACTACTATTCGATTAGGCCTATTTTTTAAATGTAATGATATTACAAAGAGGTGAACCCCAAAACAATGGTAAGTAGTGATCAAGGCGTGGCGTATTTACCCCTTCCCCACCACCGGTTTATAACCATAAACAAGTTTTTAATTTTTACATTGTGCGTTCGTACCATAGACGAGTTTTGAAATTATTAGGAAGCATTTTTGCCTCTAACCTCTACGTTAAGCAATGTAAATTTTCGTTTCTTATTTTTTATATGTCCTTATCACTATGTAGGTACATAGTATAAAACAAACTCGCTTTCTCTGTCCCTATATCCCTATGTATGCTTTAATCTTTAACACTACGCAACGGATTTTGATGCGGTATTTTTTAATAGGTAGAGTGTTTCAAGAGGAAGGTTTTCGTATATAATTTGTTATAGTTTAAGTATAAGCGTCAGCCCCAACAGTATCCTGGGCGTGTTTGCCAACCGCTGGGATGGCTCATTGGTGATGGCCAGATGGACATCCTTGCATGTTATAGTACATTACAGACCTAGGGTGGTGAATTCGTAAATGTCCCAGATGGCAGGTTTCTGTGGCCCGAATCGAAGGTGAGGCCCATAAATATGCGATCTGGGGCTTTACGAATTACCGCCCGTGGTTTGTCAAAAGTTTTACGTATATTTTCTCTCCGCGTAGCGGGCAGAAAATCCCTCTTTATGGCCAAGGGGGATGTAAAATAGTTTTTAAGCTTTCTTATGTACTGTTTACTAACCATTTTTAAGTATGTTTACTAACCAATTTATATGGAGCTTAATGTTCTGAAATAAATTTTCTTATTCTTATTCTTAAGGCGGTTCATAGACCCAGCTCAGCCATCACTGTCACTCGTGGGACGAGTGAAAGAGAAAGCGCTACGCACAGAACGCCCGATTTAGTTACTTTTTAACACGTTTTAATTTCTATAAAAATACCGTCCAAAAAAATGGCATTTATAAAGCTGTCGATGTATGCATATAATATGGATATTTTTTGTGTTATAATTAGTTTTACACTGTTTGATATAATAAACTGGAGTAAAGTTGGATTAGCGGTCCGAGTTAGAGGTTACTTTGGAATTAAATTGTATCGAGCGAAGTTTCGTGAAACGTGTATCGAAAGCTGTCAATGTAAGGATGATATAATCAAATATAACATATGTTTTTTTCATATTTTTAACTTTTAACATTTCTTAGAAAAGTATGATCTTAAATGAGCAATTTGACGATGCTGGGTCAGGGAAGGGCCTTAACGCTTAATTCCCGCGGTAACGCTATAACCGAATTCCACGCGGACGAAGTCGCGGGCAGAAGCTAGTAGTAAATAAGATCAAAAAATTGTACCTAGGTACCTATATAATACACCAACCCCCAGGTCGGTACATTTGATATCCAAACATAGAGCTTGACATCATTCTATCGACTCAGCATATTAACCTATGGCAGGTAGATACTTAATTGTACATTTAGAGACATTCTTTTCTTGCTAAGTAGGTACCTAGTTTTAAATAAAATAATACTTATGCAATAATAGTAGGTAGGTATTAAATCAAATAATGGCATAAAATCGATCGTTAGATATCAAACGAAAAACGAAATGAGGTTAATCAGATCAGAACGAGCACCTAATAGCGATTTCAATTTGAATGATTACTTGCACGCCACAGGGCACGTCAGCGTTCGCTCACGATTTGAACGCCGTTCGGAGTATATTTTAGCTACCGGCGCCCATCAAAATATTCCCGCATCGATGAAGATGATCTCGAATGACAGATGAAACACGAAATCACAAGAAGACGCGCGAATCGGGGCCCACGCTGTTTACGAAACTCGCGAACCACACGCGCCAAATTTCAATTTGCAAATCTTCCGGCAGGATCCATTTGCACAATCGCGTAACCGAACCGAATTACGTCATGCCAGTGCCAAATGTAAAGAAAAAAAAGCAGCAAGGCCGCGCTCGATGCAGTCCGTTCACTTGCGATTTCGAACATGGAACAAAAACACCCGCCAAAAGTCAAGGTGAACTGGAGCGGTGCAGTGCACCGCGGATCGATCCTATTAGACGCCATAGGTTCTCACCGGCTGGGTTGTCGAGTGACCAAACATGTAATTTTCTTGACAGCTGCCAGACGCGCCGAGTTTTCACAGTCTACGAGCCGTATTCATGCGGCCGTCTTTTTTTGCGAGCACTGGCTAAGAGGAAGTGGATCTAGACACTTTGAAATGTGACAAAAACTTCAGGCCCGCATTCATCGCACAGTCCACCGTCGTCGGTGTATATCTTGACGAACGGCAAGCGTATTCACAGCAGTTTTTTTGTGACTAAAAAACGTAAGCAGTAAGTTGTCTTGTGCACGTAGGTATAACAAACAATATGACAACATCAATTAGTGTCATCTTGTCACCTAGGTACAATGGTAAATACTTTTTCTGACGTATAAAAGTGCCCCTATGTGGCCAATTTGCTGAATAAATAATTGAATTGATTTGAATGTCACCACCCCATTTTTGAGTTATTTACCTACCCAGCGACACAGAGTGGGTCTCAAAGATTTATTTGAGAACGAAAATACAATACTTACCTATATGTAATCATCATTCGTCATGCAAAACTGTAGGTACTCGACATAATTCACGCAGCAGCTCTCAAGGTGCCGTATGCGTTTTCTAGGTTAAGCGTCTCGAAAGTCGGCTGCATACTAAGCACAAGACAAATAAGGAAAAGGCATTGAAGATGCAGTCCCTTTGCCGTTCGAGATGACAAGAAAAATATCCGACGCTTGAATCGACTTTCCCATTTGCTCCGCGCATCACGAGAGCTGTAGGTTCGCGAGCGAGCAAAAGCGGGGCTGTCACAATGATTCTGTCACAAAAGAATTCAAGTTAAAAAGAGACAGACACAAGTTCTAAAATTCGTCCTTCCTCGTGTATTGTTTCCCCCCAGCACGTTCATGTTCAAAAATTAGTCATCTTTATCGATCTACTAATACAGGATACCCAACGGAGGAGACGACATAAAATTCCACATCCCGTCTGACAAATCGAATCGATTTATTCAACCAGCAACCCAGCCCAGGTTACACAGAGACATAAAAAGGTAATATTTACGACTGTATTTGTGATTCGAAATAAAAAATAAGTCTCGTTGAGAGAAGACGGGACGGGGCGCTAAAATATCGTCAAGCGAGCGATTATTTTATAGACGCTCGCTCCTAATGCCTCTCAGCGAGGAAAGTGTTAAACTGCGTAAGTAAATTTTTGCTTTTACGGCGATAAAGTTTTTATAGAAAATTACGTAACAGATAAAAACGTGAAAACGCTCGGCCCTCGGCGATAACTTGAACGTAACAATTTGATAGTTGTTTCGCTTACTTCCAGAGTTCACGTGTTTTTAAAACCTGAAACTTTCAGAGCACTTATTAAGATAACCTATCCCTTTCCCACTTTACGACGACAAGTAAATAAGATAGAGAGGACGAGACGAACTTTGAATTTCTAATTTCAAATTCTGAGTGAGTTGAGAGCGAAGCTAGTAGCTAGCAAGTCCCGTTAACTTGATAAACCATAACGAAACTTATTTTTAGTGCCCTGAGCACTAATATGCCGTAAACATTCACGGGTAGGTACTTGCAGCAAGTTATTGACGGTTTAGACAAGTTTACAGGTTTTACTGCGGTAGTTAATGACATAAAATAACGTGCTATAGAGCTTAAGGACTAAGGTAGATAATTTCAGCCAATATTTTAAATAGAAGTTACTGCCAAATAGCAATCAAGTCAAGGAGTCGTCTAAATTGGCTGGATGTTCGTCCTGTGCTATACAACGCAAGTTAGAGAGAGGTAGGTGAAGTAAGATAATGAAAGCACATCTAATTCCTAGTAGACACATAGAAGGTAGGTATAACGTCTGGTAGGTAATCATAGTGAAATTCTCACCATAAAAAAGTCTCGAACGCGTTTGCGAATTATAGAACCATACACTGAAGAACATAAACCTTTGCTTAGGGCTAAGTACACACAGAGGGCATTTGGACTTGGACTTTAATAATCAGTATGTGAACTCCACAACAACTTAATATACTTTCTATACTGGCCCTTACATAATTAATTAGTAGTACCTAACTCGCAAACTTACATTAGGGGCTGCGGCAACTATAGGTACTTAAAGCTAAATATTGTAACGTTATGTAGCCACAAATAGGCCGTTATACAAGCCGCCGCCGTCAATGCGCTTTTGCTTACAGAATAATTCGAGTAATAACACGGAATAAACAACTCGAGGGTAATAAGCAGCCACATATAACAAGTTCCTTGGAATCCGAATCGTAGATACGATTTCATTGTTACACATGCAAATTCCATGCCCGCAAGTCACACGATAATGTGAACCCAAAACCAACTCTATACCTAAATCGAAATAGAGTTATTTTGCAATTAGGCTGTCGAGGAGATACTCCGATATGAGAGTTAAGTGATGGAAGGGTTCGAGTATTTTCGAGAAATCGTAAAGAAATAGAACGAACAAGGGAAATACGCCGTGAGCTAGGCTAATGATGGAAGCATCGTTAAAATATTGTTTATTGGGCGAAACCATTCTGGAATCAAGGAGAGGCTGCACGTAAAATTGGGAACCTATAACGCTCGTTGTTCGAAAAGGGTCTATGGTAAGGTTATTTTTTTTATTATGACTTGAGTTATGACCGGAAGTTTGTTATACCGATAGATAAAATGTACATGCATAATTTAGAATACAAAGGAATGATACCAATAGCCTTCTAACCATGAACAAATACTTACCAAGCGAACAAGTGTAACACATCTTCACAACTAATTATACACTAACAGCACCAATATGTCTGTCAAATTGTCACATAAATTACGTCCCTCAGAATTCTAACACGATTGGTGCGTGTCGAGGCAACATTTGACGAAGTGCGAACACGTTTCTAGTGTTTTAGCATTCTTATCTATGGTCTGTGGGTGATATGGTAATTGGCGATAGAGTTAAGTAGCGGCGCATCCTCCAGATGGCATGAACTAGCTCGCAACTTATACATATTCGTATTCAAAGTAAGATTAGCTAACACACACTAGCGTTATCACAGGTTGATATTAGGTACATGTATGCTTGTATAGCACGACACAACTTAGAAGGCGCGCGGATTATGATTCAGATACTTTATTTATAAAATTGTACAATTTTACATTTATGCAATAATAAGACTGTGCGTCAACGGCTTAAGGCGAAGTGTAGGGTAAAAATGCAAAATCTAGTTGATTTTGTTCAAGTAAGGTGTTGTTAGAGGCGTCAGACGAAAAAAAAATGGCGGCTGGATGGTGGAGCCGAAAAAAAAAAGTCTGATGAATTATGGGTATCAAAATGAAGAGTTTGTCAAAGGGGTTGCGAAAAAGAAAAAAGTCAAAATGGAGAACATGGGGCCCTTTACTTTTTCACTAAGAGAAAATGCTTGTATCATAGAAAAAAAAACTGTTTATTTCAATGAAATTTCTTTACATTGTACATTATAAATAACTTAACTACCAATCTTAAATCGAACCGAAACTGGTAGAAACCGTAACAGGCAGACAAATGCTGTCGAAGACTTTTCTGCGCAGCTTTTTGGGGTCTACAATTCTTTCATAGATTGTTTTAATAGTACATTACTACAGAGGCCGGGAAGGAGGATGTTGCAGGCCGAGTATTATATACGGCCGAACGAAGTGAGCCGGATAGTTACGAGGCCGACAACTTCCGTTCCCCGCCAATGTATGTATAGTGCTTTTCTCAAACATGCAATGAAATAAAATAATATTTTATACACGGTGGGTCAGAAAATACCCACAGTATCGGCTATCGATTCTAAGTATATTGTATAGGTCTTTAGTTTTTTTTGAGTTGGTAAAAAAAAATTGTATATGGGATTGGTTGTGTGAGCGACGCCTGAATCCTATACAAAATAAATTTTTTTACCAACTCAAAAAAAATAAAAAACCTATACAATATACTTAGAATCGATAGCCGATACTGTGGGTTAATTATTTGCCATATTTTCTGACCCACCATGTATATAATATATTTTGTCTTTTTTACATAAATATAACTGCGATAGGTACCTATGTAGCAAATATGGTTCATGTTTTTTTAATAGCTGTATTGGCAGAATGTCATAGCGAACCATAGAGTAAATATTGCTTGTAGCTTTTTTAAATGGCGGAAAGCCAAGATGCTGCGTCACAAATATAGCAAAAGGAATTTAAAAAAAAGTGAGTTGCCGGCCTAGGCCTACAACGTTTGTATGAAATTTCATTATTGACCAATTGTCTAGCCCCGCCTGAAACGTGATACTTCCCAGGCTAATAAGAACATAATATCAATATTTCATTACATGTTTGAGAAAAGTACCTTGTACGGTTTAGCCAGCATGCGTGGAGCAAAAATGTATCGATTAAGAAGAGCAACCATCAGTCGACCCTTTGTATGGAATTCGACGTTTCTATGGGTGTTTCTATAATAATAATTCCGGACATATTTTAAATATTCAGCTTAGATTTCCGACATTCAGGTTTTATAGTTTTTTTTATATTCTACTGTTAACTAAGTACTTAAATGACTAGAGGGCTCTTACGTAACCTAGCTACACGTTTTGAATAAATCTGTTTCGGACAACACCAATTTTGCTCAGAAATAAAGTTAGCCAAGCATCTGGCTCTAAAACGAAGACATTTCAGCGCGACATTCCCGACTCCACGCGTGTTACACTATACAATGTACGCGGCGGTATTCGTGTTCATTGGCGCATGCGCGGTGCAGCGCGTTACGTAAACCGATCTATTCAGACAGAATGGCTGCGCGGACGCCCGCGCCCGCGACGATTTTATGCTACAAGCAAGCACTGTCATAAACCATTCCAAGGAGGGAATAATTCGTTACGAGTTTCTATCTGTCGATTATGAATATCCTTTTCACATGTTGTCTGTACAGTCAGCAGCAGAAGTAGATAAGCTGTCCAGGTGTTCAAAATGACCTACACACGACCTTATTCTTTAGACGTTAAGGACGTGTGTAGGTCATTTTGAACACCTGGACAGCTTATCTACTTCTGCTGCTGACTGTACCATGTTCATTCTTTCACTTTTTATGTAAAATTTATCATAAGCCCCTAGAAGCGATATTACCTATAATCAGTGAGGATAATTTTAGACAATACGTAGCTACCAATTGAGGAAAAATATGTTTATTTAAAATTATGGGCAACGGGCACTCGAATGAAGACTACCTAGGTACTCGATAAAATTATGTAACGTCATGAGCTGCTCGCAGCGCCCGCCGCCCGTTTGTTTGCCCAAATAGTTGCGTTCAGAAATCAAACAATGCATAGTTTGCGACAGAGTGGGGTGCCAGAGACAAGATAACCAACAAACTGGCGAGTGGCGAGAGCGATCCGCACTCGGCGGTACGAGCCGGGTGACCATGAGTTTCGGAGAGGGTGGACAGTTCCGCGATCAGATACTTAAATAAAACTAATTAGTAAATTATAATTTTGTATAGTACATAAGATATTTTTTATTAATCTAATTTATAGATTGAATATTAATGATAGGTAAACCAAATAAATTTGGTTAATTTTAAAATATGGTGTACAATTCATCATCATCATCATTTCAGCCGAAAGGCGTCCACTGCTGGACATAGGCCTCCTCCAAGGCTCGCCACTCAGACCGGTCCTGTGCTACTTGCTTCCACCGGTTTCCCGCGACCCTCACGAGGTCGTCGCCCCATCTTGTTGGAGGCCTACCGACAGCTCGTCTCCCGGTTCGCGGACGCCACTCGAGAACTTTCTGGTCCCATCGGCCATCAGTCCTGCGAGCAATGTGCCCAATACCTACCTATATTTTTTCTCTTTTTAACGCTTCTTACATGTAGATACTTTACATGTTAAATTATAAAGTACAAAAACATACATTACGTATAAATGATTATCTAAAAGTACCTATAGCTGTGTTTTTCAAATCAGGTAAACCACGTTGATACGCTATAGAAGGCAAAACGAATAACACATTCATTTCCTGCTATGATAACTCTATATTACCCTATTCTAACTTCCCTGGTAGGTAAATGCATTTCTTACTTTTATAAATTTACTGAAAACACGGAACATTACGAACATTACCCTGATTCATAACACTGCCCGCATAATCACTCAACTAAGAACAATAGCCTATCAGATGTTTCAAAGTTAACTTATTATTTCCATAGTTTGGTGTTGTTTCTGCTGCAATGCAAATGGCGTATAACAGTAAGGGGCTGCTAAATTGAATTATTTCAGTTTCCTACATTTTTTCATGAACATCTCGTGAATAAAACAACTAGGCGTCTCGTTATATCATGAAATTTTCCCATCCTCGTTAGGAGATGCAGTTGTTTTATTTTAACTTATTCTATAACGAACAAGTGCATATCGTTGCCGCATTTCAGTACGTCATGTTAAACAGCCGGTGGAAGCATATTTTTTGCTCGGATGCATCACATCCGCCGCATCCGAGATTTGCATCAAAAATGTATGGCTATCGCATGTGAGACAACCGATATGTATACATGTAGGTACGTAAGACACGAAGTACGTGCGTAATTCAAGTGGTCTTCCACTAAGTAGACGATAACACGCAAACTGCAACGCTGAAATTAGCGTGTCTTGTAATGCAGGAATTTTAAGATGTCAATTTTCAGTTTAAACTGACGCAATGTACCGAATATAATTCTCGTCTTTCATCAGTAAGTAAGTACTAAATGTTAAGAATCGTGTCAGTACTCAGACGCAGACACCAGGCGCAGCCAACAAGAAAATACACATGGAAATTCTTTTGTCGACAATTTCACCATATAATTTATACCGCGGCGTACTCCGAATTACCAACCGATGTATATACCTACCTACCTGCCATTCTAGCGTTCCATTTCGCGGAGAAAGTACCTACGCGCCTACCACGACAGAAATGCACGTTATTTTCACACGCATTATGTCTATAAAACCTCGCCTTTAAGAAAATCTTTTATAGAATGGAATTGGAACGTTTACGTGACGTAGAAATAACCATCAATCACGCTCGCGTACAAATGTACGTTATAAGTTATAACATGTGCGCATACTGAAACTATTAACATCTCGTCTCGGTGTTTCACGGTTATATAAAAAAAAACATTCTACACTTCATACCTACCAGTTTTTTATTAATCAAACATTATTTATACATAGCTCGGTTACGTGTACGAATTTCAATAGTACCGATATAAGTACCTATTCGCTCAAAAAGCATAGTCTCTGTGAAATTGCAAGAGCCATTTTGTCTCCTAAATACCTACTACGCGCTCTATAAACTAGAAAAAAGCCTTCATAACTAAATTACAGAATGTCCAATGTAAAACCATAGCCCGTATAAGATTGGATGATAAATTAATTATACCTTATCTATGACAGATTGCACTAAACGACCTTTGTGTGGAGTTATTTACAAGCGTTAATTAGATAGGCAGCTATTTATAATGCACCGACGTTAATATGAGGTGCAACACTGACCTTGAAATGAAAAAGGATTAAATACGGAGCATGATCACAGCATGACGTAATTATTTGGGAAACAATTGAACAAAAACTAAATTTGTGGTAACATTACGTCAAATCAATAAAATATAACTAATACCTACATACCGAGTGAATGCAGCCAGTGGGTACTAAGTATTTTAGGGAGAAATTTGTCTATGGTGTGGCAAGATGAAAGCGAAAATACCTACATGTACCTATCCAAGTATCCACACGAGAGAAAACCTGGCAGTATGGGTATGCAACCCTTCGCCTTTCCGCGGTGGGATGAATCAATAAAAATAAAATTGTCTATGTTCATAATATCACACGCATCACACGGCATCGGTGACAGACGTTTTGGCGGCGACGAAGTGTTTCTGAATCAAGTGCTCATAAGAAAATACTCAAAAACTAAATGAATAAAAAAAACCGGCCAAGTGCGTGTCGGGCCACGCGCAAAGTATAGGGTTCCGAAGTTGAGGATGCCCACAGTACCTTTCTAAGACTTGTTAGCATCTAGCTAGCCTGTGGTATGAATGACGTGCCCGCCCGACGCCCCTGCCGCTCGAGAAAAATCATCATCATAAGTTGGTCGACTATTACTCGAAAGTTTGTACAGCCTACTTAGCTGTGATAGTTTTTCTTTCAACTACGTTATATATGCCACAACCGTGGTTTTTTTCAGCCTTCCAAATACCACCATTTAGCTGGCAGGGGGGGGGGGGACACGTGACCCTAACAAAAAATAGCACTTTAAAGCTTAATATTTCACAAACGCATCACTTAATCAAAAAATGGTTTTAACAAACCCACAATATTTTTTCAAGACCTATTCAACGATATGCCGCTCCATGGGGTACGCAAGAAAAAAAAATTACATCCCCACTTTACGAGTAGGGGAGGTACCCTATAAAAAAATATATTTCAACATTTTATTGTACCACTTTGTCAGCGTAACTAATATGCATATTCATGCCAAATTACAGCTTTCTAGAACTAAGCATCTCCGAGCAATAGTGCGGACAGACGGACGGACATGGCGGAACTATAAGGGTTCCTTGTGGACTTCGGAACCCTAAAAATGGAAAAAAATCATTGTCTGAGTTTTCTATTTGAAAAGTTTCGTCACGCGATTAACATTTCGGTAAGTAGGTAGTAAGTTTTTTTAGCAGTAAGCAGTATAGTTAGGTTAGTTTTTTTAATAGGATTATGCTAACTCACACACTGCCTGCCACTTAAATATTTGATTAAATTGTTCGTTCTAAATGTAATCTCAGATAACCTGTTCCCTTGTTAAAGGCTCGGAGGGCTCTAAATTCTTGTAGAGCGGAGGGCGGAAACACGGCCAACAGGAATGCAGCGGAAACAAAGAGGTTACAGAATTGTGTAACTCACAAAGGGGACTCGAATGAATCAATGCGATTGCAAGGATCGTCGCCGAGACCACGCGATTAGTGGAAGAGTGGAATGCTATGAAAGGGAGGCTTATATTCCTACAATGGACTGAAACTAATCTCGCACTGACTTAGTTACTAAGTATCTAATCAGAGCAGCTCCTATGTTGTTGACACGTCACTAACCGCACGTCGCCTAGGCGTATCATGTAGGTATACCTACCTATAGCCAGTAAACGTGGTGTTTCCGTTTAGCTATTACGATCCTCTACCGAGTAGGTAGGTAAGTAATTAATCAAGGCATGACGCGACTGCGAGTCGCTATGCAGGGCTGGTCGATGCATCGATTGACTGAACCAGACTGAACCGCGGCGGTGCCGATGACGATTGAGGAAGATCAGAGCCGGCTGGTGACGCGAGACGCGCCGTCCGTGGCAGTGGTGCCAAATGGGTTACAGGCGTCACCCGCCCCACCCGCTCATTACGCCCGGCCTGCACTCTTTCCTCCGTCGAGGCGTCTGCCAAGGTCATTAGTTCACTACGCCACGCGCCGCCGACGCGCACTGCACGCGCCGGCAACGCGCATCTCTAGCCTAGACCAGTCCCGTCACGATCGCACTTTAATACTAACGAAAACTCCACTAACCTGTTCTTTTCCAACTCGTTATGAGTGGTCCTGGAACAAAAAGCATACAATTTGTAACCGGCCACGGAGACACTGATCTATCACGCAACGAGAGAAACTCTCCACTAATTGGATCACGTATACACTGCACTAGCACTGTCGCGTCGCGAGCGGGCTCCACTCACCTGCTGCCCTGCGATTTCTTCGTCTTCGGCCGCCTCCCGCCCGAGCGGGTCTCCTCGTAGGCCGGCAGGTTCAACGCGTATCCATGCTCCGCCTCTGCAACAAAGAACACTGCCATTCCGTCAAAATCAGCTGATTACGACACGGCAAAAATAGACGGGAGCCATGTTGACGTGTGCGTGTACTGCACTCGATTGACAATTCAAACAAAGAAAATCCAATTCACCTCTATCGCGCCTTTCGATGAATTCAGCGGCTTGGATCAGAGCAGCAATACTCATATTTATCGTATCCTTTGCACAGGTATTCACGAACGTCACACGACTTATTCGATTAACTATAAATAAAAAGTATATCGGTCCGCTTCGTGGTCCGCGACTACGCTCACCGACGTCAAAAACACACTAGCCGAGTCGGGACGCGCGACCGTGCAGGCGGCTCGTGATTTGTCGGCGGCGCTCGGGGCCGCTCGGCGGGCCAATCGCGGCGCGCCGATGCCCACAATAAATACCTGGGTCAATCACGTGAACTTTGTGTTTCCAAACAAAACATTTTTTTTCTATGCACCGCTGTGCCGTGGTGAAGTGGTATTATTGAACAAGTTCTATTTGCAGGCATTCATTGTTGTACGTCGGTTATGCATTGGAGTGCACTCAGCTGCACGCCAGCTACCACTACCACGGGTTGACGCCACCATTTCAGTAATAATTTAATTCGTGCGAATGCTGGGCTTGGCAAACAAGTCACACTAGTACCTTCTATTCTAATTGCCAACATGGTTAATCTTCATTTGCTAAGCACTTTACACTCATTAGTGGATTTTAACTTTCAGACAAAGGAAATGGCTACAGCAAATACTTTAAATTTATCATTTCACCGGCACAATAGCTCTGTTTCTATAGGGCGACAATAAAAGGCGACAGATTTACATTTGAGCAACGCTTTTAATATTTAATATTTTTAAGCATATCTTTAGGGTTTCGTTCAGTACTTTTAACATATGTATTCTCGCGTACATCACTGGAAGCAGATGTTTTCGTGGTTCCTGAAAATAAAATAGATATTCCACATTCAATCAAGAGACCATGTAATTTAAAACTTCTTAATAATCTGCTTATAGGCGTCTAAAACGTTCGCACAGATTACATAAGTGTTCCGCAAGTGGGATTCTTATTAGGTTCCAATTGTTGTGAATCAGGAGACTGCACATTTTATCAAAAAACATCAAATTCACATTTAAAGAAAATATCTTTGAATTATAAATTAAGTACCGCTTCTCGATGAAGGAAAACAGCGTAAAGAAACCTGCACGCATCTGCGAAGCAGCTCAAAGATGTCTGTGAAGCCAGCAGTAAAACGTAAATAGACTGTTTTGATGGTATAAACTGTAGTTAATTTGAAGAGGGAGCCTGCAAGTATTACGCAACGCAAATTTTGACATCCCCCCCCCCCTTATCCCCATGTAACGCGCCGTAACGTTTTTCTGTACCCCCCCCCCCCTCTCCCCCTCTAGTAAAACGTTACGTAACCACCAAGTGACCATTTTTACCTAAAAGTCACAATTATGTGGCGTAAAGTACAGGAAATTAAAACAATGTTACGTAACGCGTAGTTCAAACCCCCCTACCGCCCCTGTAACGCATCGTAATGTTTTACAAGACCACCAACCCTTCCCCCCAAATTCGTTACGAAATACTTGAACGCTCACAGAGTTCTAACACTGAACCTACAGTTAGTATCCTGACTCTTCGGTAATACTGGCTGAACACTCTGACCATAGAGCAAAGGAATCCGCAAATCTGATGTGGACGGAACTCGCACAAGTTTTCCCCGATTTCAATGCTGTTGTTTATAAGGCTCGGAAATCCCATTACGTAGTTGAATACTATGCTCCATTCATCCTGAAAACAAATAACATCTACTTGTTATATTTATACAGGCTGTTTTCACACCTCCGCCGCGGATTGGAAATAGCGGTACCGCTGAACATTTGCGATCGTTTGTCCATTATGCCCAGACGGCCGGATTGGTCCAGTTGGTAGTGACCCTACCTTCTGTTCCGATGGTCGCGGGTTCGAGTCCCGCTCGGGGCAAACTTTGTGTGATGAACACGTTTGTACTCAAGTCATGGATGTTAGTATTTATATATGTATGTATTTCTCTATGTAAGTATTTATATCGTTGTCTAGCACCCATAGTACAAGCTTTGCTTAGTTTGGGGCTAGGTCAATATGTGTGAAATGTCCCAAGATATTTATTTATTTATTATACACACTCTTGACGCCGTTCACATCTCCGCGTTCGCGAGATCGGAGCGCTTTTTAGATACCTAGCATACAAGTTGTAATGGAAAACGGTGTAGTAAATTTGGAATAAATTACTTCTTGTGTCAGCAATGTGAAGTCCGTAATGTCGAAATCTGGCATTGAGGGGTAAACTCCTTCTTCAACTTTCTCATTAAATGTCCGCACTATAGTTTCCAACCTGGCGCAATTGTATAGAATGAATGCAGCACCTGAAATGAGAAAGAAAATATTTATAATTGATGAAAACTAATGAGACAAGAATGCAATCTAGGTATATCTACATTAGCATCAATCCTTTGAATAAATTTAAAAATACAAATTCGTTTATTCTCCATAGTAATATGAAACATGCATTATTTATTAGCTTAACAAATCACACAGGTACTCTGTAGTTTAAGAGATAGGCATTTACTATGGAAAAAGGGTTTGGGCCCAGTCAATATTGATAAATAAATAAAAGTTATCAAATGGCACAGCAGTCACACTCACAGGCCATAAGTTCCATAGCTCTTTCCTTCTCAGAGGTAATTGATAATTGGTTAAAATTACATAACAGTTTTATTTCAAACACGGGATAATATATATCTGGATATAGGCACTATCAGTTGTTTCAACTGCCCGCCTGCTCATGCTCTACCAATAAAATTTGCAAAATCAATGAAAAGAGAAAAATGTTAGCGTAGGCAGATTTTCTGCAAGTCAACATGTTATCTGTGGCTATTTTGCATGAGAAGGGAAATCCATACTAATATTATAAATGTGAAAGTGTGTTTTTTTGTCCTTCCCTCATGTCGCAACGAGTGGACCGATTTGATTGAAATTTGGTATGGAGATAGTTCGAGACCCCAGAAATAACATAGGATACTTTACATCCCGATATTTCAATGGGAACGGGTTTTTTCACGGGTCAGACCAGTTTTTCAATACTTCTATAACCATAACCATTTATATGTATACTAGCTTTTTCCCGCAACTTCGTATGCGCAGTAATATTAAAATGAGAAATGCCGTTTTTTCGGGAAATCCTCTCTTAGTGCTCCCCTATGTTACCTAAGGAACCTGCATGCCAAATTTCAGCTCTCTGCAACGAGTAGTTTCGGCTCTGCGTTGATCAATCAGTCAGTCAGTCAGTCAGTCAGTTCTTTGTTTTATATATATAGAGTATCATCGGGTTCACAGATTCTAAGTATACGTGGGACAAGTTCACGGACAGAAGCTAGTTAGTACATATTTTTAATACCTTTGCTAGAACCTGCAGAAGAGCAGTCAAAATTAACTTTAGTAGCGCTACTCGGCTTTGTCTGAAGCAGTTCAAATATAGCAGCAGACTCTCCTAGGTTGGCTATGTACTCTTTCCATTTAGTATCTGTGCTGACTCGTACTCCATACTTGTGTTGAGCAATTAGAGTCATCTCATCTTGTCGAAGCCTGGAAGCAGAAAGGAAACAAGATCCAGTTTAGACAGCAATAGGAAACTATTTTGAATTCTTATCAAATGTGCTGTGGTCAAGATTTTTATAGTTATTGACCTTTAAAACATTGTTTTTTTTTTCATGTCAGATTCAATAGAAAAGTATAATAGTACCTTATGCCATCTGAAATCCATATATAAATAAATATTATCTGTCTGTCTGTTTGTTACCTCTTCACTCTTCAAGCGCTGGACCGATTGAGATGAAATTTGGCATGGACATAGTTCGGGTCCCGGGAAAGGACATAGGCTACTTTTGATCCCGAAAAAACGCATAGTTACCGCGGGAACGGGATAACCGAATTCCACGCGGGTGAATTCGCGGGCAGAAGCTAGTTACCTAATAAAGTCATCACCACTGATTGACATCTCCTTGCTCCCAGTTTTGGTATTTACAACAGCACCACACAACACCATTCTACTGCCTTCAGGGCATATACTAGTTGACTTACAGCTCACAAATATGTCCGAAGCATTTCCACATACTGCACACAAGTTCCGTATAGTTTGGCTTAAATACTTCAAGCGGAGATTGGTCAGTGAGCTATCATTACAGAGTGGATCACAGCTAATAGAATCAAGTGCCACATTCAATCTGTTGGAAATTAAAGCATTGTTTTTTATAGCTTCTCTCAATCCTATACGTATAGACTTAGTTCGCTCGAGAAATATGTGAATGCGACTATTACACTCAATTGCTTTACTCACTTGTAGAACCCAACTTTGCGACTCTCGAACTAAATCATCTGTATTTTTACCGATACACTGCATTAAGTTATCACTGTTGCCCGATAGTTTTGAAGTATCTGTATCTATGTATCCGTGCCACGATTTCACTGTATTCGGGAAGCTGAATTCACCATGTATGTTTAGTTTTTCGGAATGTCTTTTTACTAACAATCCTTTGTGTTCATCGATTTCTCTCGTTAAGAATAAAAATACACTGTCACGAAACGAGTCTAAGCTGTTTTGAATCATTTTGTATTACTCCAATCCGCACTGGGCCCGCGTGGGGACTATAGCCCAAGCCCTCACGTGATGAGAGGAGGCCTGTGCCGTGGGACGCAAATAGGCTGTAGTAGTAGTAGTAGTATTTGCAAATTATATAATGTCCCAATCGTCCCAATCCACCATACGTGTTCATAAAATGAAGGCAGTAACTACTGAATTAAATTTATGAAATGTTTTTTTTATTTTTGCAACTGTCAATGTCAAAATGTCGATGTGAACGTTGGTTGTTGGCATTCAGAAGTTCCAATAGATCCTGGAAATTCTAAAAATCTTAATTATTGATATTCGATTTAAACGGTTAAATTGTATTGAATCATAATTGTTAATTTTATATATATATATTAAAAATATTCATGTAGTTGCTTTTTGTGTAACAGCTATATTGTTTCTAAACGAACATTAGCTGACGTCGCTCCATTTTGCATTGTGTATTTTGACGTTGACATTATTGGTGTCGAAAAAATCCTGCTGTGTAGTGTAGCCGCTAGCTCATAAAATCAGTGTGCAGCCGCTAACGCTGTAGTTCTGTTGTTATTTCAGTTCTAAATTATGGTCTAACATAATGGCGAAATACTTACGCTGTTTAGTGGCTATCCTTCTGTCATGGCAGTTCGCAATAGTGTCGTCTCACGACCATCTGCTCGAAGGTATCTACTGTGGAAAAGAGAACTGTTACGAAGTCCTAGGAGTCACCAGGGAGGCGACCAAGAATGAGATAGGGAAGGCCTATCGCCAGTTGGCGCGGAAGTTCCATCCGGATATGCACAGGGAGGAGGAAGCTAAGAAGGTGGCGGAGGAGAAATTTAAGGAGATCGCGACTGCCTATGAGATACTTCGCGATGAGGAAGAGAGGTCTGATTATGATTACATGCTGGACAATCCCCAGGAGTACTACGCGCATTACTACCGGTACTACCGGCGGCGCATGGCGCCCAAGGTGGACGTGCGTATTGTCATCGCCGTCACCATCACCGTCATCTCCGTTATCCAGTACTACAGCGCGTGGTCCAAGTACGACACGGCCATCAAATACTTCATGACTGTACCCAAGTACAGAAATAAAGCGCTAGAAATAGCCAAAGCCGAAACTAAGGAACTGCAATCAAAGAGCAAAGGAAACAGAAAAAGTAAATCAGAACAAAAAGACGAGCAGGACAGAATTATAAGGAGGGTGATAATAGAGAACATGGATATAAAAGGAGCATACGCCAAGCCAGAAATAACTGATATTCTTTGGGTGCAGTTAATCATCCTGCCATACACAATTTCATATTATGTTTATTGGTACATGAGGTGGTTTTGGAAGTTTACTATTTTAAGACAGCCATATGGAAGGGAGGAAAAACTATATAAAATTAGGAAGTTCATGCAATTGGGGCAACATCAGTTTGATTCATTGGAAGAACACGAACATGAGGAATACCTTGACGAAGAATTGTGGATCAAGGAGAACTTTGTTGCTTGGAAAGCCATAAAAGATGAAGAAGCGAAAAAAGCATTAGCAGAAAATAACAAATACAAACAGTACAGGAGGTACATAAAACAACATGGCATGGGCCGAATGACATTTGATGATTCATGATGAATTTATGTTGCGAATTTGTATATATGTTTATTTAATGAATTTTCAACCAAAATAACTTACTGTATCTTATTTATTTCTTTAAGTATAAAAAATAAAACATAATTTTATACAAGTAGGTACTTTTATTTGTTTATTCTCTGTCTCAACATCTACTACATTGATTTGAATATTATTTTAGGTACATAATTACATTCATATTTTACATTCATCACAAATGGCAATTTTTAAGGCATTCTACTCATAGTCTGACACACCAGGCGCTCACTTTACAAGTACAACATACATTTATTATCAAGGCAAGTAATAGATCCGCTGCTTGTCAATTCAACAAGTCCCAAATATTCCTTATTTTAGAATTTGCCTAGCTTACCATGAACAATAATGATGATGCAAGTAGCTTATTTCACAACTGCAACCACTCACTGTTTGGCAACTGGTGAAATGCAGTTGTGAAAAAGTGGACAATGATTCTTCAATGTGATGAAAGTATGATTTTGGACTTGTAACAATACAGATGACAGTAAAAAGAAGAGCTCTTAAGAGCTTTAAGAATTATCTTGTATTACACCAACTATACCTTGAAAGTCTGATAATTTGATCTCTTCCCAAAAAATATTATTAAAATTCATTGATTACATTAATTAATTGCATTGGCAGTGCATTTGTGATATATAGTTTTAATTATGCAATGTCAATATGTAATTTGTTCATTATGATATTTCAGTGTAAAATATTTTTAACATTTCCTGTGGGCTTTTTTAAATTTATCTTATGGTATTGTAATTTTAAATAGTCTCGATTACATAATAAATATTATGTCTAACATTTTAAATGGTTGCAAAAAGATATTACGGAATGTTACATACACCATTGACTTTAAAATCTATCACATATATTTTCTGACATTGAATATTACAACAGCCTAAAATACTGAACATTTATTTACCAGAATAGGGCACCATTTCAATACTTCGGTTCCACTGTTAATCTAACTCCTCTTACAATAGGGTTCAATTTCTGGTGCATTTAAATCTATGTCAATATTTCAAATAAATTATTATATTCAATTCAACATTATCAATATGATATTGATCAATTATATGTATTTATTTTGTATTATTAATAATCAATTCATCCAACCTGTGTTAGACTTTATGGGACTGAAGTGTTGATAGGACATTTTAATTACAATTTATTGTATTACCTATCTTTTACAAAACATTAATGTCAACTATGTACCTCGGTTTAATTTGGGACATAACAATTCTATCTATATTTCTATTGTAATTCATGTTATGTAGAATTCTAGTCTTTGCAGTGAGTCTCAAATCGATATACAAATCTATAATAGCATTTACAGCTATTCTCTTTCTTTATCAAAATAATATCATCTAGTTAACTGCCACGCTAAGATATAAGCGAAATCAAGGTTTCTTCAGCAAATAATTGATTTCGTATGTTTCCTGTTAACTGCAGCTTCTTTTCGGTAAACAATTTATATATATTTCTTTAAATACCTATACAATTTTGTGTTCATCATTGATTAGCAATGAAACTGCTGATCCAATCCAACTATTACAACGGAAAAAATATGTTGAGCCCTTAGAGAAGACAATATTTTTTTTTACTTTTTCAATTTAGATATGATTGACTTGACAAACCAAGACCCCTTTTTAAGGTAGAGAAAATAAATAATATCAATTAATTCAGTCAAAATTTATTTTGAAGAACTTAAAAACTTCTCTCACTCAGAACCTCATCACATTTTTTTAAATTCACATAACAATCAAAACGATGAGTATTCAATTGAAATGAATGACAAATTCAAATCCTTACTATACTCAAGCTAATAACACTTGTACACGCTTTAATCACTAAGCGATTGTTCGCAATCCTTACATAACGAGCCTCGATGTTTAGCGGAGCGATTCAATAAAGCTGCCGATTACGCAATCACGGTATTGACGACAGACTGCCGCAAAAATAAAAATTGGTAAAAACGAATGTCACTTCCCATAAGCCTTCGAGATCGAGTGGCGCAGGTGGCGTGAGCGTCCGCGATGCGCTAGCGCCGCCGGCGAGGCACGCGGCGGACCGCCACGTGCGTCGCGCGTCCTCACACGGGCGTCTCGTGCTCGGTCTCCTCGATGCGCCCGAGCCGCCACGCGTTCGGATCCGCGGCTGAAAAAACATTCTAGAATGTTCTCGAGTCTGCGAGATCAGGGCCAGCCAACCCCCGGGGAAGAGCGAGTATGCGCCAGGTGGCTTTAACGCGAATGAATTCGCCGCTAGAGGCGCTTGAGGTGCAGTGTTGCCAATTTAGCACAGAATCTGCCGTATTATACCTACGCTAAATTAGCGAAAGTGACGTCGCCGACTGTGACATTGACACTATTGTATGTACAATCTCGGTCTACCCTGATCAAGGGCTGGCCTTGCGCGAGATCAAAATGATGCTAGATAGACAGTGTTAGCAAGTGCTTCCGTTTTTTAATCTCAGGAACTATTAGTAAGAAGAGAACAGATCGGTGTGACGTCCCATACACATATTTATTGACTCAAGTTGCAAAGGAATTTTCATTCATATAAGTGACAAGCAACAAAAGATTCTCGACAACACCACCGTTTTGTTAAAAAAAAGTATCATAATAAGTGAGTCAGTATTTCCAGACTTAAAGCAGGTCTGACTTAAAGGACTCTTTTATAAAACTAGCTGACCCCGCGGACTTCGTACCGCCTTAGAAGTTTTTTTTGGGTATGAAAAATAGCTTACGTCCTATTCTCAGACCCACTGAACATACACTCCAAATTACATAAGAATCGGTCGAGCCGTTTCGGAGGAGTTTGGTTACACACACTGTGACACGAGAATTTTATATATTAGATAAAACTGTTGATAAAGATAGGTGGTATATCGTAAATTAATAGTAGGGCAGTGACGTCACATTGATCTGGGAAGGAAATGTAGTGGAAGGTAGGTAGTGTAAAAAGTATAAGCACTTGAAGAAAACGTTTGTTAAGTATAAATTAATAGGTTTAATCACATCACAGCACAGATCCATCAACCAATTAGACTTTAATATAATTAATAGGGGAAGGGTAAGGCGTAAGGCGCGTCGCTCACGCGCTCTTCTGTCATTTACTCATTTATTTCTAAAGAAAACCTGCGTCTGTGCGCCGCGAGTCGCGAGGCGACTGTTGACCGTGTGAGCGACACGACACGCCTAAGCGACAAGATAGGAGTTTCCTCATATAAATATTTCAAACTTCCTTTGGATCAGCCAAACGATACCTATTACCAAGACCATAGGTACGCTAATTTTACGTAGCGTACCTATAGTATAGGGACTAACAAATCGAGAGAACTGACATGATAAATAAAACAATCGTCTGGACAACATAAAATAAGCAGCTTTCAAGAATTGTTATTTACTGCAACACGCCGGTTCTCTTGTTCTTCTGTCCACAACATAAAGACATAAACCCAAAAGCTAACCGGAAGATAGAAAATACACAGACATATATACAGTACAAAACTACAAACGCAAGTGCTTGTGCGTGAGCGAGGCGATTCGTATTGTGTATACATATTGTGTTGATGTTGTATGATGAAGTTTTGGCTTTGAGGTCATTAAATTTTTTATCAAAATTCAGTCAGCTCTCTCGTCAAAGTAAAGGGCGACTTGAATCAACTTCATTTGAAAGACTGGTTTAATGCGCCCGATACAATGGTTACTTATTCCCTAGAAAAACGTAGTGTTAATTTGACGAAAGATTTACAAACAGTTTGAAACAACTCTTAATCAGGCCATAGGAAAGGGAAGTTGCAGCTGCACTGAAGTTCGTATTCATTGACAAACTTGTTTTCGGGCTGATTTTGTGAATTCAGTGCTGTGACCATTCTGCTAAGATTGGTGACTGCTCCATAAAGAAATTAATGCCAGTTAGTAAAAGTGAGTCAAGGTGAAAAAATAATGAAACGAAAAATTACCTTCGACTGTTGATCTTCCAAACATGCTTAAGGATAAATGGAGTCAAAGGATGGGACGTAAGGATTGTTCATAAGCTCGTAAATTCTTACATATTCTAGATTAAATGATTATAGATAAGGGTAACATTATTAAAATAAAGCAGATTATGATATATCTAAGTTGAAGTAAATATTGTTATTTCTACATATTTGCTTATTTATTTATATATTCAAAGATATGCTCAGTTTGAGTTTAATTGTATTAAAAATGTAATAGTTACTAAAAAGGCTCAAAAACGAGGTACCTACTAGCATTAAGATTAACATACAGAAGCCTTTATCTACTCGCATGCTTGTGTAACATTAATCAAGAAATCCATTCACAGAATATATACGTTACGTGTTTATCAAATCAAGGAGTATACTTCCAGTTTTGAAAAGATTACATGTTAATTAAGTACATATAAGAAATTCGTTTTTTTTGGAAAATTGTATAACTGACATGTAAGTTCATTTTGTAGTATATTTTGTGAATGGAATGCTTGCGTGTTTATTATATCGCTAATACAAATATAGTGGAAAACAACAAATGACTAGGGCGTTAATACAGATTTAGGTTACATACAGAGATGTGCGTGTTGTAAATAGTTCTCAAAATGAATATTTGAATTTAATCCATCACTTTTTTTCTGTAGGTAATGATTCTTTTTTTAAAGAACTCCAAAAAGTTTGTAATATTAAATATATTTTACAAACTGTCTGTCAGATAGAAATTGATCCAGAATGTTTTTAGTGTAGTATACCTAAGCAGTAGTATAAAAATAGAAACAGACATATTTTCCCTGAAAAAAATCACAACTACAAGATCATAGAAAATGTCATGGTTACTCTAAGTATCACAATTTTCGATATCAAAAATCATATACGTGAAGTCCTATACTAAGTGCATGCAATTAAGACTTTACACAAATAACACACCACAATACACATGTTATTATTATAAAATGATACATACACACATATCATATAGCAACGAACCTGCTAGAAGTGGACTATAGTCTCTATGTATAGAAGCATTAGTTTATATGTGAAATATGAATAATACATGCCGTTATTTTAAATTAATAATACTTCAAAAGTATGTAAATGATTTCCTTAAGGGAAGTTTTAGGGGATGTTTTGCTTGCGTGAACGGTTTCAGATAGATAAGGAGTGGGACAGGAATATTTTATTTTTATTTTCGGCTTAATGATCGATGATTGGAGGAACAGTGGCGACCGCACTACGATGATTTAAAAAGTACTGTATTTTTTTTTTCATCTTTATATCTACCCAACAAATGAACCCCAGGCAGGACACCCTTGGGCCATGACGGTATAAACAAACAAAAATATTGTTTAAGTCATTATTATAATCAAATTAATTCAATAGAAGCTCCGCAATTAACCAAAAACAAGTCAACTAAAATCCCACGGTTCAACCCATATTAACGGTGTGTCAATATGACGAGTGAAAAAAAGGCTTTTGTAGGTTGGTCGCCACGTTTAGGAAGGGAATGGGGAGTGGTACAGCGGTACATCGGTACTTCGGTACCGGTACCAGCGGCGACGCTCAGCAGGGCGCGGGCGCGGCGCGCAGCAGCGGCGCGTGCTCGCCTGCGCCGGCGCACAACACAGCGTTAAGACACCAGCCCCGGATCTATACTACTTTAAAAACCGGCCGGGAACTTGATAGCAGAAGTTTAAATCGGTTATTGTGCACACACTGTTCCATGTTGTGCACTATAGAAGCGCTGGTAAATTCTTTTTCTGACGTGTAAAAGTGCCGCTATGTGGCCAATTTGCTGAATAAATGATTGAATTGAATTGACTAAAGTTAGTTCTACATGAATGATTCCCGCTGGCTCTGTATTTGAGATAAATTACTTTGTATTTTCGAGCGATCATTTTGATTTTTGCATTCCCCGAATGAAACTGTCGCCCGGTTTCGCCAAGCTTAGATCCGGCGCTGTTAGAAACCACACACTAGTGTCTTTCCAGCGGGATAACTTCTGAGGCTATTTTTAGTTAATTTGCCAACGATAAATGACATTTAGGAAAGACGCTAGTGCTAGAGCTCTTACACAAAGGCATGGGTACGAACAATAAGTAATGCGCTTCATTACGTCAGTTTGAATTCAAATTATACATATAGATTTATCGGAATTATTATTAACCAATACTTCAAACGATTCCTATACTATTACTTATAATTCGGGCCTTTAGAGCCAATGTGTTGAGCCTTACATCATATATCAGCTCCAATATTTAGCTTAATCTTAAATAAATGAAATGATGGATGCCAATATGTGATGTAACCAATCATAAGCATACAGACAGAGTATTAAACATTTTACAGAACGATTAAAAGAAATATTGACACTTAAAGCATGAATGGATATTTCATTCAAATGTATAATTAATCGGTCTGTATGGTAACATACATTTCCGTACAAAAGCAAGTCTGCAGTAACCACAATATTAGAAGCAGTTATTAGCAGACGCACTAAAGTACCGTCGAACATCCAATTTTACATGACAACATCCAATACAACCAATGATATTATCTCCATGGTGCTTTAGTAATGGGCACTTGGTTATTAAAGTAATATTCAATTACTACATTTAGCTGAAGCCTACGACTAGTAATTTGATTGAAAACAAGCATTTACTTTAGAAAAAGTAACTTCCGATTCACAGAATTTTTTTACAAAAATAAAAAGTTTCATGTGAGTCGGACAACAAAGTTTTGAAATTGCACCTGCATCTTTATTTACTAAAAACGGCATATTACTCATGCTTAACTGATTCTAAAATGTAGATGATTCGCGCGTCAGTTTTGCTCCTGTCACCACTTTGATAAAAGAGACCCCGCAATATCCAGTCCCCTAAACAAACTACACTCGTGCAACCGCCACCCCATTTTATGAATACATCACAATAGGAGAATACTTGTCATAATTTAAACTATTTTACTACAAACAATTGTGATTCCCTGCTACGAACTGTCAGGTTGAAAGAGCAGCTTCTCTAATTTTCAAACTAGCTGAACCAGTTTTTCCTTTGTCACAAGAACGGACCTTGTAGAAACAGCCCTGTTAAAAAAACAAACAGCTCTTAATAGGTATAATCCCATATCAAATACCACAACCCCAATAAAATATTTCACATCGAAATTTCGTGGACAAAGAGAGGTGGCTATTGTATGCCTCAATGTTTTATTTTCTGACTATTCTTTAAAAGTATACTGCAATCGTATCCATAGTATTAACCGAGCAAAACGGACGCCGAAGTACGGATAGGGACCAAAGTCTTAATACCAGGGCAAGGAAACAGCATTTTAATTGTGATTTTATTTCTGCCTTAGCCTTGAAATCGAAAAAAGCTTGGCCCCTATTAATCAATACGAGGAAGTATATCGGCAGGATCTTGAATCTCCGATATCAAGTACATTTTTCATAAAATAATCTCGGAAAATCTCGAGATAGAAGCTACTAGATATCTGTCATTTCCCCACTTGTTTCAATCAAGATTATCCCTAACCTAGAGTGAGAGCTTGAAACTGACTCGAGGTTACGGAACAACACAACATATGGCGCTCGGTGTAGAACTTACGCTGATAAAAAGTATATTACTGAATCCGAGCTCTTATATATATAACTTAGGTATTTAACATCTATCAATGTACCTATGCTTCATAAATAAATTCTCTTATTCTTAATCCGGGCGCCATAATGTTGCATTGTGCTGCAGATCCTGATTGGGCAAATGGTTCTAACAGCGGATCTCCGTTTCAAGACGGGTTACCTTGCAGTTGCCGGTTAAGAAGCGCCGTGATGCCGGGCCCGTCGCCGCTCTTCTTAACCACCAGCATTGGCTTGTCCTCGCCCTCCTCGAAACTGTTCGGCAGGTGGCCGTTACTCACAGCCATCGTTTCGCTCACCTGTAAAGTGAGATGAGACAATTCAAAATCCATTATTATTCTACGAGTCAACTACTTTTTCTTGGTTAACATGGGTTGGCTTGGCTGTTTGCTTAAGAGGATCACAAATTTTGACAGTATAAAACATAATAGTGCGACTCTTTAAGGCTGTCTAAAGGCTGTTAAAATCTAGCAACTACTTTTGATTTTGACCAAAGATAAGATTGGCATCATACGGTCTATGCAAAGATCGAATCTGGCTCCTAAAGGTCTAATACATTGATTCCAATCAGCATCGATTAGAATATCCATATACAACCGTGATTACCATTGGACTGGTGAAGTTGGTACAATTAGGTATGAACACACCTATGGAGTGTGGAATGTGTCTTGGTAAGGAGCGCAATCTTATATGGCGAAACAGTTGAAAACGTGTCCAGCTGATTTGATAAGCAACAAAACAAAACACACTCTCCTCACAACCGTTTTCGCCTCAGCAGCGCCATCTGAAGGCGCTACTGCAGACTATCCGCCTAGGTGGCTTGACTGGAGTGGCGACCGCAGCGCCCCCAATCTACCCGATTTGGTGTCCACTTTTGGAACCATAAAGATTGCGCTCCTTTACTTCAACCCTCCATAGTCTGTACCCAGCAGTCAAATGTTCAGTCAAATGAAGTTAAGTGACGCGCACCGCACTAACACCACTTTAAACACGGATTTAAAACATAATCAGCTACTTACATTGCAATTCGACACATCAAATTATAATCGTTCGTAACTAAAACGATTAGGTACATAAAAAGCCATGTATATTTTTAAGAGTTTCTTGTTAGTTTTAAAATACAGGAATTGTAAAGCCAAATTAAAACTTCGTTTCATAAAAAGAGCACACCCATTATTAAGTTTTTTTTTTCGATTCATGGAATGGAAGTAGTAATGAATAACTAGGCCTATAACTGTGACCAAAAATTTTTAAATAAAAAAATAAAAACCGCCTTCAAACTCCGACAGACTGCGAAGTCCATGTCAAGTTCACAATATGATTATCATTTCTTTGGGTCGGTTCACTTGACACCGACTTCGCAGTCTGTCGGAGTTTGAAGGCGGTTTTTATTTTTTTATTTAAAAAAATTTTTTCGGCTACTGTTTCCAAACATTACTATAGAAGTACATAAGTAACTCTGAAGTCCTCAAAATTGACACCAAAATCATCTACGTGCTAGCAAATTTCGAGGAGTTCCCTCGTTTTCTCATGGATCCCATCATCAGAACTGAACCAAATTAATATGGGACCAACTTGGAAGTACCACCTTTCGAACAAAAAAAGAATCATCGAAATCGGTTCACGTTTACTATTTATGTTTGGTGAACATACATAAAAAAAAAAAGATTCCGACGATTTGAGAACCTCCTCCTTTTTTTTAAGTCGGTTAAAAATGTGTGACAGGTGCGAGGGGGTGAGGGGCGTAAAAGGCTTGCATCTCTCTTTATCCAACTTTATAGCCAGTGACAAAGACAAAAGAAGTCTGGGATGAAATATTCGGCACGTTTTTAAATTAAAAAAAAAAACGACCTTCATCTCAGCTCATGTCTTAAAGCTCAATTATTATGGTATCGAAATTGAAGACATTACTCGCTCCAGATGTACAAATTACATCCATGATTCGGGTACACTTAACTTACTTGACAGGCGTGTGAATGCACCTCAACTTGCCGTACAGTATACATACATACCTGCATCAGCTTGTTCACGACGTCTCGGCCCAGGATGCGAACACCGTCTGCAGGAAGCCGTCCGACATGATGGACAGCTTGAGCTTGTCGCGGTGCCACACCAGCACCCGCGACTCCTCCATCGCCATCATTGACGCCAGCTACTCGTACCTGCATCAGCTTGTGCACCACGTCCCGGCCCAGGATGTGGTCGAACACGGCCTGCAGGAAGCCGTCCGACATGATGGACAGCTTGAGCTTGTCGCGGTGCCACACCAGCACCCGCGACTCCTCCATCGCCATCATTGACGCCAGCTACTCGTACCTGCATCAGCTTGTGCACCACGTCCCGGCCCAGGATGTGGTCGAACACGGCCTGCAGGAAGCCGTCCGACATGATGGACAGCTTGAGCTTGTCGCGGTGCCACACCAGCACCCGCGACTCCTCCATCGCCATCATTGACGCCAGCTACTCGTACCTGCATCAGCTTGTGCACCACGTCCCGGCCCAGGATGTGGTCGAACACGGCCTGCAGGAAGCCGTCCGACATAATGGACAGCTTGAGCTTGTCGCGGTGCCACACCAGCACCCGCGACTCCTCCATCGCCATTATTGAGACCTGTAACGTTGCCACATCATCTCCGTAAACTTCATACAACCGACACACCCATACAAAGTAAAGTAACTAATAGATATTTACTAACCGAGAGGAGTAAGGCATTGATTACTCAACGAGTGGTCATTTTAGATTAGACAACACAAGTTAGAGTAATCAATACGTACCCTCGCTCGAGGGTATATACATGTAATATTTTTTACGTCACACCAGGCCGAAAAGCGGGATTTACCGCCCTTGGGCGCTACGAAAAATCCCTCTTCACGGCCAGGTGGTGACGTAAAATCGTATACTAACCACGAGCGGTCGTAAAGAAATCCTCAGACCGCTAGATTATAGCCCTCGCCTCCGGCTCGGGCCTCAATTACCCGCGATCTGAGACTTTCTTTACTTGACCGCCCTAGGTGTGTAATGTACTAATTCTACTCCTACGAGAAAAAAACGGCCAAGTGCGTGTCGGGCCACGCGCAATGTATAGGGTTCCGAAGGTGACGATGCCCAAAGTACCTTTCTAAGACTTATAAGCATCTAGCTAGCCTGTGGTATGACGTGCCCGCCCGACGCCCCTGCCGCTCGAGAAATATCATTGGTTTTTTAATCATTTCATAAGTTGGTCGACTATGACTCGTAAATTAGTACAGTCTACTTAGCTGTCATAGTTTTCCTTTCAACTACGTTATATATGCCACAACCGAGATTTTTTTCAGCCATCCAAATACCACCATTTAGCTGGCAGGGGGGGGGGGACACCCGACTCTGACAAAAAATAGCACTTTTAAGCTTAATATTTCACAAACGCATCACTTAATCAAAAAATGGTTTGAACAAACCCAATATTTTTTTAAGACCTATTCAACGATACGCCGCACCATGGGGTACGCAAGAAAAAAAAATACATCCCCACTTTACGAGTACCCTATAAAAAAATATATTTCAAAATTTTATTGTACCACTTTGTCAGCGTAACTAATATGTATATTCATGCCAAATTACAGCTTTCTAGAACTAAGCATCTTTGAGCAATAGTGCGGACAGACGACGGACGGACATGGCGAAACTATAAGGGTTCCTTGTGGACTTCGGAACCCTAAAAAGACCATTCAAAATTTAGATAGGCAAAAATCTTCCTATAATGGCTCCCGACTGTAGAAATCATTAGGCGTTACGTTCTTAACGGCTTAACTAGTTTTGTTTTTGTATTTTCTGTTTTTTTTTTATATTTTACGCAGTCGGGTTTTTTGTTTTTTAATTATTAGGTACATAAAGGTATGACTATTCGTCGATCTCGTCTTTTTCGTCACCTTCCTCAGAATCTTCATTATAGACCTCTTGCGATAGTTTCATAAAAATGTACTATTGTAACTAAAATGAGATATGAACTGTAGCGTTAATCAAATAGAAACTAGTTCTCGCACCGTACTTGCAAAGTTTGCTAAGTTCGTTGTATGAACTAGACAGTTCGACCTCGATTCCAGCAACACTACGAGCATCTCAGTGCACTTTATCATATATAATATAGTACAACATTATTACCCTAAACCAATATTCAAGTATTAAATCATCATCATTTCAGCCAAAAGACGTCCACTGCTAAGAATTAAATAAATAAATAAATATCTTGGGACATATCACACATATTGACCTAGCCCCAAACTAAGCAAAGCTTGTACTATGGGTACTAGACAACGATATAAATACTTATATAGATAAATACATACATATACAAATATACTAAACATATTATTTAGTTAGATATCGTGTAAGTGCATAACGAAGCTAAAAGCAAAAGTGACCAGAACTAATGTGATAAATATTCATTGTTCGAAAGTTAATACGTGAAAAGTATGCAAGAAGAATTTTTGAATTAAAGCATCACTGCGCTGACAAGCGTGAAGCGTCCGGGTAGCATTTTATTTTATCATACTAACTAGCCGGTGCCCGCAACTTCGTATGCGCATAATCATTATACCTAATGTAAAATCCCGTTTTTTCCCGTTCCCGTGGGAATTTCGATACATCTTCTCTTAGTCTTCCCCTACACTCCCCAAAGAACCTGCATGCCAAATTTCAGCTTCCTACGATTACTATGCCTATTGATTAGGATGTTACATATTTTTTGATTGTCCAGCAGGGTCCGATAAAGGCATGAAAATACCGAGATAGCTATGCAGTGAAACTAGCGTGTAAAATCATCGGAGTGGTGGGGTGGAGGGGCTTGTAGTTTAATTGTGTACCCGACTTAACCTAGATGTTGCATAATTAATTGTAACTGGGGCGAGGGAACATACCGTGCTGGGGTCTGTGATTGATTTGAATTGACAATGTTTGTTGATGTTTGCTAAGGTCATAGTTTATCCATTTTATCATTCATCCATTCATCACTGTCAGGGACCACAAATAACCCGACCAAACACTCAATTTTGCTCTAAAACAAAAATAAAAAGCAAACGTGTTAAAATTTTACTGTGATTTATTTAACAGTTAAATAAATCACATGCAAATTACATCATTAAAATGCATAAATTGCTTTTAGGGTACGAAATCACAACCGTAACCCACGCGCTGTTGCGAATGAGGGAGAAAGTGCATGGTCGTAGTACTAGTATGTATTCTGTTCTGTGGCAAGAGTCCAACTTGCGCACGAGTCGCTTTGTTTACGCCCCGCGTTTAGCATTATGCACGGATTTCGGCTCGCGCTAGACGGGAAAGATCCAGCCTTTTGGCAACGGCCGGGAATGATAAATTTTCTCGATAGGTACTGGTATTTTCTTCTTGGCCTACTTCAGTCAAACATGAATAGAGAATTTGGTACATCTGGATACAAAGTTGTTTGAAAAGGTGGTGTTATATTTTACGAACCGATTGGATATTTGCTATTTTCATTCACATTTTGTGTGTGTGTGTGTGTCTTATGTTATGAAGTTGCGATAGACAACGCTAAATACGGGATGTTGGAAAACATTTTCTCGAATCTATTTCCTAGGAAATTCCCCATTTTACTGGAGGAAATCACGGGACCCGGCCACGAGGCATTCCTAGCAGCCTAGCAATTTAGCATAGATAAAAGATAGAATTCAGTTTTTTAGGTCAACAGAAATGGTGGCTAAGCGTCGCTCGTTCCCAAACGTACAAACGATAACTTGACACAATCCTATACTATGAACTAGACTATGGCCACATAATGTGGTATTACGGTGAAATGGAACATTTTCCAGAATGATAACTAAAATAAAAGAAATTGAGCTTTTGGGGTAATGTATGATGCCTTATTATAGCCGGAGAGATGTTTAAGGCATTCACTGCCACTTCTGTTTTACGAACTTTCGCCAGGTGCCACATCTGTCATTAAGGGAACATTGCAACGCACATGTGCGTTCAAGGCACTGCGGGAAAGTCAGCAAAACGCACATATGCGTCGGTGGCAGTGAATGCGTTAAACCAACTTTTGACATTTGCCAGTTGCTGTTTATTTATAATTTATAAATAGTGATGATGCTAAGGAGCATCGTATATCGCATTGAGCGATTTTGAAGGCATGGCGAAATAATATGATCGATTAAACAGAACTTAATGACGAGTATTTCAATCGTCTGATTTTTTTGCATGGGGAAATGAAACAAATAAAACTGCACAGAATATGAAAAAACTGAGTAAAAGTTCTTCGAAACGGATATATGGCACGTAACCTGTCATCTAAATGTCTTTTTTTTCAATATATATACATGTAGATGAGTAAAGCCGCATTTACATTTGTCTTGTCGTGTTGTGTTGTGACCGGTAATCGGTTTCATACATGTAGTATGGTTGCGTTTACATTTCTCTGATGCCGTGTGCACCGACAGCAAAATGACAGATTAGTACATTACACACCTAGGGCGGTCAAGTAAAGAAAGTCTCAGATCGCGGGTAATTGAGGCCCGAGCCGGAGGCGAGGGCTATAATCTAGCGGTCTGAGGATTTCTTTACGACCGCCCGTGGTTAGTATACGATTTTACGTCACCACCTGGCCGTGAAGAGGGATTTTTCGTAGCGCCCAAGGGCGGTAAATCCCGCTTTTCGGCCTGGTGTGACGTAAAATACATTTTTAGGTTCTATGGGGACTTCCAGCTGTCAAACATTGATTTGAAGATCTCTCCGATTACTTAGAGTGCAGGGCTTACCTGGAAGTACTCATCGGTGGAGACGCCGAACCACTCCGGCGAGTCGAGGAAGTGGTGCGGGAACACTATGTGAAGCGCTCGCTGGTTCTGCGACACCACCAGCCTGGAACACAAAATGGTGGCGTTCAAACTTAGGGCCATTTTCAAAACTTTCAAACGACGGTTCCTTTTAGGTTGACGGACGCTTCAACCGAGCTGCTTGTTACTTAGCTGCATAGTTGTTATACATTGACTTTGTCACGATAGTTACAATATTTTCGTCCATATACTACCGTAATATGTATTTTCTCAAAGATGCAATGAAATATTCATATTATGTTCTCCTTATTAGCCTTTTTTTTTGTGGGGAAATCCTCATGGATACCACCCTGTTCTGTGGGGAGCAGGGTGGTTATGCCGGACTTCTACCGGCTAAAACCCCACGTGGTCCTCGAAACGCCTTAGTGCCGGGGTTGCGGGTACGCATGGCATTCTTCCGCTTGCTCCTTATTAGCCTGGGAAGTATCACGTTTCAGGCGCGGCTAGACAATTGGTCTATAATGAAATTTCATACAAACGTTGCAGGCCTAGGCCGGCAACTCACTTTTTTTTAAATTTCCATTTGATACATTTGTGACACAGCATCTTGGCATTCCGCCATTTTTAAAAAGCTACAAGCAATATTTACTCTATGGTTCGCTATGACATTCTGCCAATACAGCTATTAAAAAAACATGAACCATATTTGCTATATAGGCATCGCAGTTTTATTTATGTAAAAACGACGAAAAATATTATTTATAAAATATTATTTTATTTATTTATTTCATTGCATGTTTGAGAAAAGCACTATAAAAACATCGGCGGGGAACGGAAGTTGTCGGCCTCGTAACTATCCGGCCTCACTTCGTTCGGCCGTATATAATACTCGACCTGCAACATCCTCCTTCCCGGTTTCTGTAGTAATGTACTATTACGTCACACCAGGCCGAAAAGCGGGATTTACCGCCCTTGGGCGCTACGAAAAATCCCTCTTCACGGCCAGGTGGTGACGTAAAATCGTATACTAACCACGGGCGGTCGTAAAGAAATCCTCAGACCGCTAGATTATAGCCCTCGCCTCCGGCTCGGGCCTCAATTACCCGCGATCTGAGACTTTCTTTACTTGACCGCCCTAGGTGTGTAATGTACTATTACGTCACACCAGGCCGAAAATCGGGATTTACCGCCCTTGGGCGCTACGAAAATATCCTCTTCACGGCCAGGTGGTGACGTAAAATCGTATACTAACCACGGGCGGTCGTAAAGAAATCCTCAGACCGCTAGATTATAGCCCTCGCCTCCGGCTCGGGCCTCAATTACCCGCGATCTGAGACTTTCTTTACTTGACCGCCCTAGGTGTGTAATGTACTATTAGGTACTTGTTTCAAAGAGCGGTCTAGCGGTTTAATTTAAAAAAGAAACAATTTCAATTCCTTTAACTTGTAACAAAAACAACTGCTTACACATCTGAATCCAAGCTTTGTTTGTTTACATTTTCGCCGCTGGAAAACATATTTATTGATCCACTTCAAGTCTGCCATTTTTATCACGAGATTGGAATATTTTACTACAAAACACATTGTATCGGCCATCGCAGTGTTGCCGCTCACTACAACAACCGTCTTCATTGCAACATTGATTCGTAGGAAAATGTTTCCAATCTTAGCAACGAAATATATGTGGAAGCTTATAATTTGCTTGTAAATGACAAATTTTAGTGCATGTTTTCTTTAAGGCTTTCCGAATAAAATAAAATAAATCCGGGACGCGTAGACCCGCAAATCCGACAAAGGAACCACTGAATTGGAACGCGACAAAGCTTCATTCTCACCATTTGACCAGATTTAACGAGAATAATACCTGTGTACGCGCGGATAAAAAAGGTTAATAAACCAAGTTTAATAAACCCTCGGTCGTGAGAAGTTGTTAATTAAATTGAGTGCGGGACAGGGCGGCGCAGTGCAATTAGCCATTAGGCTTGCCTCACGCTGGCGGGAGTCAAGGACGAATAATCCTTCAGAAAATTAATTTTGGAAGCCTTCAGTAATTAAATCAGTTGATTTTTCTTTTTTGAAGTCTATATAATATCGAATAATTTCGTATATCCTACACTTTAGTTTCGTTTCGTACATATTAATGTGGAGTGAAGAGGAGTGTAAAGCAGAAAAACCGGCCAAGTGCGTGTCGGGCCACGCGCAAAGTACTTATAGGGTTCCGAAGTTGACGATGCCCACAGTACCTTTCTAAGACTTATTAGGATCTAGCTAGCCTGTGGTGTGGTGCTGTGGTAACCTGCACGCATCTGCGAAGTAATTCAAAGATGTGTGTGAAGTCCCCAATCCGCACTGGGCCCGCGTGGGGACTATAGCCCAAACCCTCTCGTGATGAGAGGAGGCCTGTGCCCAGCAGTAGGACGCAAATAGGCTGTTGTAGTAGTAGTAGTAGTAGCCTGTGGTATGACGTGCCCGCCCGACGCCCCTGCCGCTCGAGAAAAATCATTGGTATTTTAATCATTTCATAAGTTGGTCGACTATTACTCGTAAGTTTGTACAGCCTACTTAGCGGTGATAGTTTTTCTTTCAACTAAGTTATATATGCCACAATCGTGATTTTTTTCAGCCATCCAAATACCACCATTTAGCTGGCAGGGGGGGGGGGGGACACGTGACTCTAACAAAAAATAGCACTTTAAAGCTTAATATTTCACAAACGCATCACTTAATCAAAAAATGGTTTTAACAAACCCACAATATTTTTTTTAAGACCTATTCAACGATATGCCGCACAATGGGGTACGCAAGAAAAAAAATTACATCCCCACTTTACGAGTAGGGGAGGTACCCTATAAAAAATATATTTCAAAATTTTATTGTACCACTTTGTCAGCGTAACTAATATGTATATTCATGCCAAATTACAGCTTTCTAGATCTAAGCATCTCCGAGCAATAGTGCGGACAGACGGACGGACGGACGGACGGACGGACATGGCGAAACTATAAGGGTTCCTAGTGGACTTCGGAACCCTAAAAAAGGTAGACAGCACGGAGCCACTCTCTCGTCGGCCCGTCAACACGCGTGTGAAGTTGTCAACTGCCACAGACGGTTGAAGCTGACGAGACATGCACGTGCCACGAGCACGACATATTGTGTCAGTATTGTATGAGAACCTATGTATTGTCCTATCACTATCACCTATCATCCATGTTTTCGAAATTTAGATTAAACGGCCTTTATTTATATACAAAAGTGAAGGATGTGGAAAATGCCTTTCTAAAACGCTTATATAATGTTGTTATGGTAAAGAAAAATTTAAGTGAGATATGTTCCAAACTGAAAAGCCAGATAAATTTTCGCGTTTCCAAAGAAAACTGAATAGTTGATCCTTGATATCTTAGATTGCGAATATCTCGAAGATCATTGTATTAATAATGCATTGAAAGTTTAATCGAACTTGATAATAATCTGTCGATACTTCCTTTGAACGATGGTCTTTGTTTCAGATAATCAAGAAATCTAGGACGTCAAAAAGTATCTTGTAACATGTAACAAAATTAACTGTAATATCAAAGCGACCTTACACTGTCGTTATTGAATAACTTGAACCATCTTCGTACAAAGTCACAAGGAAATAAAACGTTTTATAACGACGATCGGCACTCGGGACATCAAAGGAGAAAATCTCAGTCCCTAACTTAATCACACTTTACAGCCTTCAAAATGGCGAGAGAGTTCAAGGGAAGTTTCAATATTACAGATAATTACGGTCAACAAAGTTTCTGAAACAAATTCTATTTGAATGAAGCTGTTTCATTTATTTACGTCTTCTGCATTTCCTTAGGGATCTCTATGCTGCAATTGCTCGTTTTAAAAATACCTAGGCCATTACTCTCCATGTAGGTTTGCAACTAAAGCTCAAGCAAAATAGTGTCTATTTTTTTAGAAATTTGACTTAGACTGCATCGTCTTTTAGAGACTGAAACAGTATTAGATTAGAATTAAGGTATGAGAGTTTAAACATCGTTTCTCACCCTCCGGCTACAAAATTAGTTTTATCGTATGCAAATATTGCACTATCATTACCCGAATACTCTCATAATTATCTAATATTCTCATAATTTTTTTGAAAATGTGCATAATATGTGCAATTTAAAGACGACGACGAATGATGATAGAGCCACAACAAATTTTACATCGACCGAAAAAAGAGAGGATTCTAGACTTTACCCTTTACCGAGATACGGAGACGTAATAACTAGAGGAAAATAACTTAAATAACACACACCTAACCGAGTCTAAAATAAAGATTGCGTGACCCTATTTATAGTGATCTCATTATACCTACTGTAGTTGCATAGGTTATCGTTTCGATTATGACACTTGCACTCGACAGCGATGAACTTCATTGCATTATTTGCACTGTGTGTATTTGATCAAATACTACGAGGAAATAGGTGGAGAAAAAACAGACCCTATACTCTCAGGGTAGAAAAATGCTTTCCTGATATTACGAAGAGTTTTCCTTTGGTGAATTGGTGATAGATAATATAACAAAGAATCAGGAAACACACTGACTGTCTAACCTTCGTTTGAGCAAAAAGTAATAAGGTCGTCTCGATCTTATCAAAAAAAAGTTTTGCTGCCCCAGGCAGGTTACAAATCGGACACCAAGAACAATACTACATTGTTTATTTTTTGTCAATTTCCCTAATGAATGCGGGATTGCGGGTTTTACTTTTAACGTTCCCGTTCTGAACGCGTCCGAGCGAATTGGGTCACGATTCTCCATCTAAAAAGCCTTTACAACGATCGTACAGGCAAATCGGGATCCCTGACATTACCCAAATATCACTACCGCCGGCAAAGGCCAAGCATAATGGTTTTTTACGACAGTAAAGCCGCCGATCTATAGAAACCGATGCACAATACAAAATTAACCATATACAAGTAGGTACTTCGTTTTCATAAAGACACACACCAGCAAAATGTCTCGGCATTATGCGTCAGCGAAACTTAGCTAAAGAATCTTCGTGACATTCGAAATGAGATGAGATTATAAAAGTAGCGAAAATATTATAAAGCAGAAAGCAGTCTGGTAATGATAACGAAATAATGGATTTGCTATAAAAATTCAGCTCACAGTTCGATATTGCTTGGATTCCATACGACGAATTAGGTATTCAATGCAGGGTGAAATCAAAAGTTTCAGAGTGATTTTGATTCTGGTAGGGAGCTAGGGAGGATCAGAATTCAAAATCTTTATAAACAGTAAAAAATAATTACAGTTGCAAACTATTTTCAAGTAGTCAAAGTTAATACCCTTAAGTTAAAAGTATTGTGGCACAATGTAGTCCAATGTTCTTCTGAACATTGGACTACATTGTGCCACAATACTTCTGTGTCAGTTTTGTCAATGATCACTCACTTCACTACAACGAATATGCAATGCTGTGGAATTTCCGTCTGGTATAAATTCATAATCGGAGTATCAATTGCAGAGCATTATGTATAAAAGTTAAGCATACAATTAATCCTCCTGTTGTTTTACCCATATACAAAGATTAACCAGGAAACGGTGCCAAACATCTGTTTGTTGCTAACTTACAAATCTTATAATTACAAAGTAGGGAGCATTGAATCGGCATTCTCCTCGGCTTGTCGAGATACACTCCGCCTGAAAGAGCGCTTTCAATCTCGGCAGACTTAAATGTTTGGATCCGCCATGCCAGTTTTGATGCGCACTGACAACATCTGAGAGCTCGAAGCTGATTATGAGAGTACAGCAATATATTAAAAGTATTGACCGTGAAGTGAACGAGACGTGCTGTGTTTCAGAATTAGACATACGAGTATCAAACAAAATCAAGAACTCCAGGACACCTCTTGAGAAAAAAAAAATATCAGCATCTTTTGACGCGTGTTTACTCATTATAAACGTGACTTTTTTTGAGAAATACTTAACCTGCTAATTCGTGCACAATGTGTTGATACTAGAATGAAAGTCTATCGCTGTTTGTCAATGGGTCTAATATAGAAGACAAGCTTTATAGGAATGTGTTCATTCGCGTTTACGACACATGTTTACCAGTTTACGATGTCAATGTGTCCAAGTGTTTGATTGCCGGCTCGCAACGGCGGGCGTTTTACGAGAAATAAGGGTTAATTTCCGATCAAGGTCTATAGATTCGATAACTGCATCTTTATTACTGTTAAGTCGAAGGAAGGTTGCACTGTTTGTAAGCTATTCACGTTTCGAAAAGCAATTTTTGTCAGGATTCAGGTTCCCGTGAAGTTCCATTTCCGTTGCGTCTCTAACAAAGCAAAGAGATGCACATGAACTTTTATATTTACATGACAGCAAGGAGGAATCTCTCAAAAGCATAAATTTCAAACTTGAGCTAGCTGTAAGTAACCTCTGCAAGATACAGAGATTTAGATGAAATATATAACTTGCAACTGAAATAATATTGTAAGCAAGCAGACATTACGAATTTACGAACCAAAAAAAGAAATTGGATTCACTCGCCTGGAATTCGGTTATCGCGTTCCCGCGGGAATTATGAAGTTTTCCGGGATAAAAAGGTCGGACTATAACTATATCCATACCAAATTTCATACAAATCGGTCCAATGGTTGAAACGTGAAGAGGCAACAGACAGACATACCGAGTTACTTTCGCATTTAAAATATTACTATGGATCATGCAAGCGAGAGTAGAAACGGTATCTCAAATTGAGCTTAATAATGTCACGGTGAGACGTGAGCATGACGTGACAGGGTTAATTAGATTTTAACTATTTTTTGACATTTGAAATAGTTGATGTAGAAGCAAGTTAAATAGTAATAGAAAAAAGAATGGTGTAACCACCATTAACTTGAGTAACTATTGAGTATTGAGGAACTGAAAGTTATCTCCTATATTGAACAGTTTCAAGTTAATTTATATTGTATCCCACGTTTCTTGGACACTTAAATGTAGACGATAAATTTCAGAGACCCTTTAACGTACAGTTACTCGGAATCGGCTTGGGCATTGAAAAGTAAAATAAATGTGACGACTTAAAAGGTTTATAAACTATAAAATAATGTTCTAGCCGTTGAGAACGTAAGCACACAGTAAAAACCAATTGTGAACAGTAATAAAGTTATAGCAAGATATTGCGCGTTTTGGGATGACACTAATTGATTGCCTAGTAATCATCTGTCAAGATGTAGAGACCACGAATGATAATGATGATGATTATCCAATCATAACCTTCCTGGGACCTTAATGGAACCGGTGAATTTGGTAATTCTACAAATTGATTAAAGAGCTCATTAAAGTGCATCAACTCGTCAAACATAATAATTAATATGATTGATGTGCAGTTGTTTAGATACAGAATAGATACAATTTTGGTATATTTCATTATTTTCTTGTGACGTTTACAAACGCGAGCATATTTATTAATACTAATTATTTAATTTCGACTGTGCATTCAATGTAGCTGTAGAGCTACATGTATATTAAAAAAATATTTTATAATGCACTGAACTTCTCCATTTTTCGTTTCATATTCGCTTTTTACTCTTTAGTCAAAATTAATTCTCGTTTAGCAGTCGGTAAATAAAATTACAACTTCTATTTTTGACAATATTATCTATTTACTATTTCTCGCCTTAGCTCGAAATATGGCCAGCCCACTACCAATTTACCTTACTAACATAATCTTTATCGTTACAAACTGGAAGTCATTTCGTTTCCAACCCTCCTCGAATTATAATTCAATCACGTGACGTCACGCTCGCCTTTCGTCGTCCGACCTCAAAAATTTAAAAAGGCATGGGCGTGAATATTTGCCTACTGTTTACCGAAACAGGTATAAATCTACGTTCAAGGCGAACCAGATGACATGTGGCAGGCATACAAGGATTTGCTTCGGGCACGAGTTTTGATGGTTGAAATTCATGAAACTTCAATCAGGTCAGAGTAAACAAAAAATTAATAGCGTTTTTGTAATGTCTACCGAACTGCACAAAAACATCGTAGGTATCGTAACCTTGACTTCATGACAAACTCGATTTAATCTGCAACGGAACACTTTCGATTGAAACGATAATGCATCTCATATACTCATGCAAATTCGAGGCGGAATCGATTATTCTGAAAACACGCCTCTTGCATTTGTAATTGAACGAGGCTGTGACCTGTTTTTATGAAACGAATCAAAGGTTGCTGTTGGGTGTTTAGTGAACTTTACACAGGCTGGCTGATGTACTGGACATAGTTGTACTTGTATAGCAGCTGGCTGAACCGTATAACTACTGCACCGCCACCGCCATACGAAGCATACGTTTAAAGCTAGGTGTGGAGAGAACTACGCAACGCAGGTCATCTGATTTATTATATCGGGTTAGCTTAGCATTCGTATCTAGATAGGAGGCGATTGCATAATGTGGTAGACTGGTAGTATATTTTAATTAAACTTACTTGGTTTGTACAGAAAAGCCTTGCTTATTCAAAGACAAAGTTAAATCATAACTTCATAACCGAAATCCAACTCTTAAGATGGCTTAGCCAATCACAAACATTCGAAACATTACCAAAACGATATGATGAATGAGAAAATGTTCTTCGATCTCCTTTTTAACACAATATGTTACTCTGATAAATCATTTCGGCATACGCCGTTGAAGCTCTCACACACATCACATGGTATAATGTACAATACAATGATTGGTGTTTATTCTAGTGGACCCACATGGTCCGAGTGAAAACGCGTAAATTCGGCAATGCCTGAACTACATATGTCACTTTGATTTGTGTCATTTTCATGTGAAGGTCTAAGCAGAGTGCAACCGCTGCAAAATTCATTTTATTTACAGCCGTAAGGCGCCTGCGATCGGCTTATCCTGGCGCATTACGTAATGGCATTAAGGCGATAGCTCAACAATTTGGCTCGGACTTTTTAAAGTTTTAATATAATCATTACTGTAGTACTAGAGACGCGATATATAAATGCATTTTTTGACAAAACAGCTCAATTTTGTTGATATAAAAACCGGCCAAGTGAAATGATTAGCACCAGAACCGCACTGGTGGTGGAGGTGATGTTCTGATTCTGACAAACTTGCTAAAAATTTTAAGAGCTTTTAAGAGTGCTTCAAAGTGCAGTACAAGTTCTTCCGTTGCATTGTACTCCCTCGGCTCGGCTATTATTTAAATTGAAAAGAAATTTCCAACTATAAAGTCTGGTTTTATGAAATCATGAATGAAAGATTGCTGTAGGATGCCTGTAAGGTGGCTAAGTTGAGTTATGTAGTTTATTTTGTATTCTGTGGTAGTAGTATATGTTTCGTTTTAATATACACCATTATTTCATGCATAACACAGCTCACTACAATTAAGAAAATTGAGGCCTGCGCGGCGGATTCGGCGGATTCGGCTCGAAGTGTATGCACGTTAAGGGTTTACGAACAGGGGTAGTGTTTGCAGGAAAATATTTGGGAACTTAATACTTACTGTTAGGGATCAGGTTAGTTTGAAATAATAATTTACTTTCACGAGGAAGTTCATAATGAGTTATCTAGGGTAAATGGGCTTTGTTGTTGTTGTTTGTGTAATATGAAATGTATTCTAACTGCTGTTGCTATTATAGGAAGGTCATCGAAATCGTCATCTTTAACTATATCATCATCATCAAGATTGTGATCGCTCACCGTTCGTTCTTCATCACTGTAATCATCAACTGCAGCAACCACTTCATCGGTAGTTTTCACTACTGGGGAGGTTCAACACTGCAGAATTATATACTCTTCATTAATAGAAGAACAGCCAAGTTTGAAACGTCATTCTCGTCCCTTCGGTCGCACAAAAACAAAACGGGTTTGCCCCGCAGTTCTCTCGCAGCTCGCAGGCTCCGTTTCATAACGCACACTGCCCACTCTTCATACTTTTCCTTTCAATGGGCCCATTCATAAGATTGACGTTCGGATTTCTGAGTTAATGAACTCAGTTGTGTAACGCAACAGCTGTTCCAAGTCAAATCGTATTTATTGCATGAGAGTAGCTTGTTATTATAACAACAGTGATTTTAATTGGCTTGGATGTATGTTAAGGTATTGCGTGTGGCGTTGAGTTTATTTTGAAGACAAAAGTACGGCATAAAATATTTCTAATCAAAATCTGGCATAAAATTGTACATTGTGATTTGTCTGTTTAATACCAGTAAGTTATTATTGCGCTTGAGACTGTTAAGAGATACACATACATAAACAATAAAGTCAAGAATGCCAAGCAAGATACAGTTACCTTATTTTGAAAAGAATAAGGTAGCGCCAGAAATGCCAGAATGAAACATATACAAAGGTAAATAAAAATGTCCTACATTTGTTCATAAGTTCACGTCACGGCGCGTCCGTACTCCATATAAATACTGAACGTACCTACTTTTGTCATGAATTTTGGAAACTGCTTATACGGAACCAACATTAAATCGAAAAAAGTTCATTGCGGTGACTTTAAGAGAAAATGTGTTCGAGGAAGATTGTGAAATAGTAGTTACATTACACACACCCGGTGTTGTGGTTGGTAGACAATTGAGTAAATAAATACATATATACACAAACTAATTAAAGTAAAACATCATCTGGATACAAATCTTGATTCTCCTCGCTACAGTAAGCTGCAGAGTCTACCTCATAAAAATGCGATAGCGATAACCGCGTCATCAAACGTTAAGTGGATTACGAGACAGTAAAATTCTACAGATTAGACTACGTTATGAATTATGATTAAATAAGGAACAGAATATATATCGTAGATTTCTTCGCGGACTCAATAATTGGCGGAGTGAAAATAGAAAAATCAGTCAAATGCGGAATCGCATATCTAAGGTTCCGTACAACTGAGCGTCTCTATGTGATCCCTATTCACAGTTAGTGAAAAAAAAAACAATTTAATCACAACACTAAGTACCTTATGTTATGTCCCTAATTCCCTATCAGGCAAGGTCGAAGCCGAACAAGATTTTATTGGAAGATAGGAGAAAATTCACATACCGGAATTGGGAATCATCGTCTGTATAGAATTTATTCATCATCATCATCATCATTTCAGCCAAAAGACGTCTACTGCTGGACATAGGCCTCCCCCAAGGCTCACCACTCAGACCGGTCCTGTGCTGCTTGCTTCCACCGGTTTCCCGCGACCTTCACGAGGTCGTCGCTCCATCTTGTTGGAGGCCTACCGACAGCTCGTCTCCCGGTTCGTGGGCGCCACTCGAGAACTTTCCGGCCCCATCGGCCATCAGTCCTGCGAGCAATGTGCCCCGCCCACTGCCACTTAAGGCTCGCAATTCTTCGGGCTATGTCGGTGACCCCAGTTCTACTGCGGATATCCTCATTTCTGATTCTATCACGCAGAGAATCCCCGAGCATAGCCCTCTCCATTGCCCTCTGAGTGATTTTGAGCCTCCTTATGAGGCCCATCGTAAGCGCCCACGTCTTGGAACCATAAGTCATCACTGGCAACACACACTGGTCGAAGACTTTCGACTTGAGACACTGCGGTAATTTGGACGAAAAGACACTACGAAGCTTCCCGAACGCTGCCCAACCGAGTCGGATTCGACGATTGACCTCTTTCTCGAAGTTGGACCTACCTAACTGGACTGTTTGTCCCAGGTATACATAATGGTCAATAACTTCGAGCGCAGAGCCTCCGATTATTACGGGAGTTGGTACAACATGGACATTAGACATGATTTTCGTCTTGTCCTTGTCTTGTTCATTTGTAGAATTTATTAATTCATCATAACTATTTTTTTTTTAAATCTAAACATACTTCTTTAGCTAGCGACATCGATGAGGCCATTAGAAAAAAAACCACTGGCAACATGGAACTACTACTACTACTACTACAACAGCCTATTTACGGCCCACTGCTGGGCACAGGCCTCCTCTCATCACGAGAGGGTTTGGGCTATAGTCCCCACGCGGGCCCAGTGCGGATTGGGGACTTCACACACATCTTTGAATTACTTCGCAGGTGCGTGCAGGTTTCCTCACGATGTTTTCCTTCACCGAAAAGCGAACATGGAACTATTTAGTCATATCATGGACTAGAATGAATATACAAAAAATATTCGAAATTTGAATTAGACTTTTGTTCTATACGTTCTAACTAGATAGTCTAGATACCTACCTAATTTCGTCAGCGTAGTAAGTGCTATGGTGGTGTATTCGTGAGAGACGTGGAAACTCAATCAGGTGACCGTGGGTTCAAATCCTAAACCCTCCACACTTTTTTCTTGTTTTCACTTTATTTTACTTATTGAGTTTTTTTTCAGTTTTTCTATTTTTTTTATTGGTTTAGAGTCAGGAAATCACTTATTTTTAATATTTATAAAATTTTATTGTATTAATGTACGTAAAGAGCGACGTTCGAAAAAATACGTAACTTTCCCGTGTGAAAATCCGCATTGGGAATAAACTTATTGACTGTTTCAGTATTTGTTGTGATGGAAGCTTTAATAATGCGTATGTTGTGAAAATTTCAGGTGTCTAACAATAATGGTTCATTTAGATAGAGCGCTTGAAATGAGACGAAGAAAAAAACAGTTACTTGTATGAAGACCCCAATTTATATAAATATATTTTAACTTTTTAGTATTTGTTGTGATAGCGGCCACAGAAACACGCATTCTGTGAAAATTTCAAATCTCTACCTATTTCCGTTGAAGAGATAGAGCCCTGTGACAGACAGACGGACGGACGGACGGACATCGGAGGCATATTAATAGGGTTCCGTTTTTCACCCTTTGGGTACGGAACCCTAAAAACCGCAACTTGTGGTTTGCGGTCGCAGTTCTAATGAACTAACAAAGCGCATACGGTGCGCGAAGAGGTTCGGCGCCATTTTGGAAACATATTAGTCTTTACGACGTGGCCGGTCAATAGAATGGCCGTTAGCACTCACCCAGCAATCAGCTAACAAAGGACTACGTAAATTCTGAGACAATCATCATCATTTCATACTGCTTATTAGGACACTATAGTGGCGGACACAACGGCAGTATTTACGGATGGACCTATCAATTTGTGTCAAATCAATCCTGGTCTACAGCTACTCTAATATTTTAAAACGAAAAAGTGGATCACAAAACATTTCTGATAGCACATCGAATTTTTATTCATATTTGTGTAAACCGGGATGCACGCTACGTGGTATGCTAAGATGTTGGCGCTAGTTGCATTGTTGTACAGACAAACAGCTGTTAAAAAATAATAGTATATTAATTATCTATGGTTCCGTACGCCGGAATGAAAATAGGAGCCGTCTATTTTATCCCAGACAAGACAATGTGTAACAGTCTGTTTAAACGGACTTCTGTGTTTAGGTTTTTTATACTTAATTCTAAAAAAGGATAATTTCGGATAAATGAAACTTGTCACCTTTTCTAGGAATAACCAGATTCTGATATGCATCACCATTCACCATATCATCAACATCATTCAATAAACACAAATGGTTAAATAACACCACTTAAATAGATAATAGGAACACATGTCTAATTATGACTTTGACAGTTAAAACGATTTTTTTTTTTTTTTTTTTAATTTATTTCATAACCGTGGATACAAGTCCTTCAGTCGGAATCATAGAGATTACATACACAGATGAATAATGATTACATAGGTCTTAAAAGTATGCAACAGAATTTCGAACATTTTTGCATTTTCACTTTAAACATTTTTAGGCAGTTAAGATACTAAAGTCTATTTTGTATGAAAACTAAATATAAGATATTAAAACTAAATAACATAACACATAAATATTCTATACAATAACATAACACATATTCTGTACAATTAAAGAATAATTAAATTTGTTCAACTGTGTTCAAAATAAATTTAAACACAGGTATGAAAAAAGCGCGATTAGATAATAAATCTTGAGGGCGGCGGGGAACACTTAATGAATTTTCTTCTGCGACATCACTGATGACACTGACAAATAATAACCGTTGGATGTTAAACGTTTCACACTCGAACAAGACATGCTTTATATCTGCATTTTCCTTAAAACAATATGTACATTTATCATCAAGAATGATCTTCTTCCTCTTAAGATGTGCTGGAACAAGGCAGTGCCCTACACGCAATCGGTTAATGCTCGTTATGAACTTCCTGTTTATGTATTTGAAGCTGTTATACCACGGGGAGGTTGGTAAGTCTCTCTGTATTTCTGCATACCATTGTCCTTTATTCAATATCTCTGTATTATAGTTCCAATATTCTTTCCATCTTCTCTTAAGATGAACTTTTATCTGTGAATAACAGTCTGTGAAAGGAACTTTGAATGAGTCTGTTAGATCATCATCGTGGTCCCGACGTGTCGCCTGGTCTACCATCTCATTTCCAGTTATGCCACTGTGGGAGGGGACCCACACAAATTCCACGTGTTTTTCTAGCTTGTACAATAAATCCTTTATTTCATATATTATATAATTTTGTTTATATCCTAAGCTACAATTAAACAATGTTGTCAAAACACTTTTAGAATCACTAACAACCAAAATATTTACATTATTTACATTACTATTTACATATGTTAAAGCAGATAATATTGCCCAAGCTTCAGCAGTGAATATGCTACAAGTTGTGGGTAATCTCAAGCATTTAGTTAATTTCATTTGTGGGTCATAGTATGCTGCTTTAACAGACTCGCTTTTGGAACCATCAGTATATATAACATAGAACTCAGATTTTTCACTTAGAAATTGTAAGAAGTCAAATTTGTTTTTAACAGAGTCTAAATTACATTGAATATTTAAGTAATTAAGTAAAGAGTCATAAGGGCTTTTGTAAATTGGCCACTTATTACTTGTGAGCATATTATTTGTCTGGTGTTTAACATGTGACATTATGGTTGGTATTTCAGGTAAGGAGCCTGAAATCAGTGTATTCGCCGAGATGCTGCTTGCTTCAATTGACTGAGTTATTTCTACAGGATAAGAGACTCTACCAAGGATAAAACTGTTCTCATTTGCCAGCTCCTTCAAACAAAATCGCTCAGCCAACTGTAAGCGTCGCAAGCACAGTGGAGGTATACAATTTTCTACTTCCATACTGTTAATAGGAGTGGTGCGCATTGCCCCACTTATTATTCTCAGTCCAATATTTTGTATAACATCTAGTTTTCTTAGTAGTGTACTTTTTGCATTCATGTAAGCCAAGGAACTGTAGTCAAAATGACTTCTGACTATGCTTTTGTACAGCATGTTCAAAGTTTTTGGATCTGAGCCCCAAAAAGTACCTGCCAAACTTCTCATTACATTAATGCTTTTCATGGCATTTTGGCATATGTACTGAATGTGTTTATCAAACTTTAGTTTGTCATCTACAACTACACCAAGAAATTTATGGTGATTAACTATAGGGATTTTATTGTTGTTATAAGAAATATTTACAGTAGCCTGTGCAAATGGATCTTTACTGAAAACTAATACTGAGCTTTTCTCTGAACTTATTTCCAACTTCAAAGAATTGCTGTAATAAGTCTGAAGTTTATTTAATGCTGTGTTAATACTATTAACAGCTATGCTTAAACTTTGATTTTCACTATACAAAAGCATGTCATCTGCAAATTGCAATATTTTAACCTCAGGAATATTTACATAATCCAGTATTTGAGATGTATACAAGTTATATAATAAAGGTGACAAAGTTGCACCTTGCATTGTTCCTTTATTGGCCTGTTTAGGCCCATGTAACTTATTGTTAAATTTAACATATACAGTCCTGTTATGCAAGAAATTGAAAATCCAATTTAGAGTTTTTCCAGGTATACTTAATTCATGTAAAACTTTGATTAGGCTCTCAATATCAACATTATCAAATGCTCCTTTAACGTCTAAGAAGACGCAAACAACATTAGAATGACTAAGCTTAGCTTTTTTAAGATCAGCAATAAAAGATACAAAGCTTTCAGAGCAACTTCTACCTTTCCTGAATCCAAACTGAACATCTGGTAACTTTCCTTCCGACTCAGCAAAGTAATCCAATCTTATCTTTAGCATGTTTTCAAAGAGTTTACCTAAGCATGATGATAATGAGATGGGTCTATATGATGATGGATTATTTACAGTTTTATTTGGCTTTAAGATGGGAATGATGCACTGAGTTTTCCATGAATCTGGTATTAACAGGTTTTCCCATAGTATATTATAAATATTTAATAAGGTTTTTATAGCATTAGGATGTAGTTTTTTAATTAACAGATACGGTATATTGTCCAACCCTGGTGTTGTATCTTTTCTGCTTTTGAGGGATATGTACAGTTCATTTAAAGTAAATGGCTTATTCAGAAAGGAATTACTATTATTTTCAGATGAATCATTTAAATAACTATTTACATTATTTAAATTAATTTGGTGTGAATCAGAGATGTTGTCTAGGAATGTAGGCACCCAATCATCATTGAAAAATCTATCATGACATGAACCTATTCTCTTGAACCTTTTGATATAACCCCATATTCTAGAAACTGGTGTCACTCTATTGAAACTACTACATAAGTTGTGCCACGAATTAATACTCTCTTCTTTAAGTACTCTTTTCTTTTGAGCATCTATCTTTTTGTACTCTATAAAGTTAGAAATGCTAGGCGATGCTCTATACTGTATCAGTGCTTCTTTTGATTTTCGGACCGCATCATCACATGTTTGGTTCCACCAGGGAACAGGTTTCCTCATGACTTTCACAGTTTGCCTAGACTTTTGCTTTGGTATAGTGTTTGATCTAATGTCACATAGAATATTTATAAAATTATTGTATAAAGAAATTGGTTCTGTATTTTCAGTGTCTAACTGACAAAAAGCTGTTTCAGATAAAGTATAATATTCAGTCCAATCAGCCTTACTATATATGTATTTTTCTTCCACAGGCCGGACTTCATATATGGATGGTTTTACATTGACAACAACCTGAGTTGGATAATGGTAGCTACCCATCGGATCATCATGAACACTCCATTCACAAAGTGGAGCTATTGCTGGGTCAACCAGAGCTACATCAATAGCAGATGCATTTCCATTTGGATTTTGAATTGTTGTAACACTCCCATCATTCAAAATACACAAGTCGAGCTCATCAATGAGATTGTACAAACTATTGCCTCTACTATTATTTGAATGACATCCAAAAGCTACATGATGTGCATTTAGATCTCCCATTATTATACATGGCTTAGGTACTTCAAGCAAAATCTTTTTCATTGTGTGAATATTAAACCTGTTAAAATCATTATTGTGAGGGCAATAAACACAAAGAATGTGTAATTTGCCCATAGATGTTTCTATAGCTACACAGATATTTTGTACGGATTCATGAAAAGTAGTGTTAACTATATTATACTGTAGATTTTGTTTAATGAGAATACCTACACCATTATGGGTATTAACAGAATTTTTATGTATAAAGTTATATGGTGCAAAATTTGGAATGATACTAGTGTTTTTAAGCCAAGTTTCATTTAATAAACAGATATCAATATTATGTTCAGATAGAAAAGTATTCAATAAGGCTTTCTTACTCAGTAAGCTCTGTATGTTAAACTGTGCTATGTTCAAAAATGTATCCATTATTTAATTTATTAAATTAGCTAAGAGTATTTCTTTGATCTTTTTATTTGTAACGGGTGAGTCGTTTTTATCATTACCCAGAGTAATGAGAGATTTTACTATGGCATTAATGATAATGTCATTATTGAGAATTTGTTGTGTATTGAAAGGGCCTGTACTCACATTAGTATTGTTCGGCTTTGCAATAGCCGGAAACTCTTTAGGGTCTGACATTGGAGGGGCTATGGGAGCTGTACTCACCACAGTGGCATAAGTTCGGTTCATATTAAGGTATTTGCTCTTTTTTTCTTCCATTTTCTTCTGTTTAATTGGGCAGTCCCTTGAGATTGCCAAATGGTTGCCATTGCAGTTAATACAGACAATTTCTTCTACGTCGCACTCCTTGTAGGAGTGTCGGCCGGAACACGACGAGCACATTTGCTCTCCGCGACAAACTCGTGCTGAGTGATTAAATTTGAGGCATTTGAAACACTGCAACAGTGGTGGAATATACAGGTGGATTGGGTATCTGAACATCTGTATGTAAGCATATTGGGGCAGTGTTGTGGCAGCAAAAGTCACCGCTATCGTACCGAGAGGGACCAGTTTACCATCGACTTTCCTCATGAATCTCTTCACGGAAATTACTTCCGTGTCACAAATAATATTTTTATAGATCTCCGCATTTGTGAGCTCTTTGGGCACATACCGTATGACGCCCGTCGTTTCAGTCAGGTGCGCTGGAACAAAAGCTTTGAACTTGTGTCGCCCTAGAAAACTGTCCATTTTTAGGAAGTTGTTAGCCGGTGTTGGTTTTTTGAAAGTGATGCCTATTTTGTGAGCATTCACTCTGTGAACTCCTACTATTCCCTTGACATTGTCTGTAAAAAGTTTTGTTAAAGTGATAGGATTTTTGTTCCCTAACTTTTCACTTTCTTGAGATTCCACATAAACCACACAGTCCGTGCTATGGTTGTCTGGAAATTGTCTTTTATAGTTAGGTTTAGTGAAGATTTTATAATCATCACTAGTCACTTCAATTTTTCTTTTTTTGGTATTTTTGTCACCGGGGGGCTGCCCCCCGGCGCTTTTTTCGCCCATTATTAATTACTATATACAATATGTCACAAATTTACTATTTACACAAGAAATATACAAATATATACAATAAAAAGGAATTATTGAAAAATCACGAAAATTTAAAACGCCCGCTTAGATTGACTTCCCGCCAAAAAGTCAGTTAAAACGATATTTCATCTGGTTTACCATATCCGTGACTTTATTTCCATCTGCTGAGAGGCTGACGTCACCGGCACGGAGAAAACAATTCGGCCAGACATGTGTAGGCATCCAGACTTTCAGAGTAACCTTAGTTACTAACCTAGAATAGATTAGGGATGGGGCGAACGTAATGGCGCCTAACATAAGGCGCCTTTGTTTGGACGTAAGTGGTTCAGTTATGTATTCTAATAATACGCTCCGATGAGCTTTCTGGGAGAGTAGTTTTCAAAAAAGGAAAGACGGTGGCAGTTTGTTTTGTAGTGTAGTAAAATATACAGGGACATGTCCATAAAGGTAAAATTGACGCGAAAAGGTGTGAGGAATAAAAGATAAACTAACAAGGCCCGTAATGGCTAATAATCGTTGACCTTCTGTGTTTACAGTGCGACGGACGACCACAAATCCCTCTGGTGCCGTAGTTATCTTTAGCAAACGCTTAATCGACCTGAATTCGTTAAATAATATACTACCTATAGGCCCGTAAACAGTATAATGGACACCCAAAAATGTTTACGATGACTTAAATTTTTCTGATGTAAATTAAATGTATATAAAGTATTCTTTACTTTCTGACAATGTCTTAGTCCAACGAATTCTAATATTGTTAGGAATCAGTCAAATTTCCTAATGGAAAATCTATTTGTTCAATATTTAGCTCAGTTGAACTTTTAAGGAAAAACAAAAACGTTATTGTGTGTAACCGCTATCGTGTTTTGCGGTTAAGGATACAAAGACATTGTTGTTTTCAAGTGGATTAGCCAAAACTGAAACCCAAAGAAACGACTATAATGTAGCCCTTAAAACCGCGTTGTCCGGTGGACTAAAGCACTTACTTGCCAGACAGCACGAGCGAGAGGCTGTCGACCTTGGTGACCTTCTCGTGCGCGTAGAGCTCGTGGCACTTGAGGTGCCGCACGTTGCGCATGCACATGAGCACTCGACGGAACTGCCGCCGTGACACCCGCAGCGGTTTGAACAGCGCCACGTATACCTGAGGGAAAGATCAACATATAAATACTTGTCGAGCTGCTGTTCAGATACATATATGTCTTGAGATATAAATACTGCTGGCTTCCCCAAAAGTCCGCCACGCAGCGCTGTCCTGAACATCACGTTAATATTCATCGACCGTCAACAGATCGACGATCCATCTTGTTGGAGGACCACAGTCAGCGTGTCTTCTGGTACGCAGACGCCATTCGGGAACATTCTGGTCCCATAATGCATCAGTTCAGCGAGCATATGCCCCGCCTACGCCTACCGCTGCTTAAGTTTGACAATTCTTCGAGCTATATCGATGACCATAGTTCTGATGAGGATCGTCTAAATACTGCTGGTTAATTTCTCAAGACGCCTAAGATATTGACCATCAGTTCTGCGAGCAATACCTGCATATATGTAGAAATTTGGCCATCTGCGATGAAAATTTAAAAACAAATCTGCTGAAAAGGTGTATGGAATTTATTATTTTGTTGTTTTTATAATGTCCCGAAATGTTACGAAGAAAAATAATCAACAATAGAGGCCAATCGAAACAAGAAGCTTTCAAATTATTTATAGAATCGGTAAGTAATTGTATATTGTATCGGTAGTAAATTGGCGATTTTCTGTTAAGATCAAATAAGCAGCAATTATCCTTTTGGAGACTTGAAATCGCCTCGCAACCGTCTCCAGGCAACGCTGGGAATTCTGACAACTTATACTTAGCATTAGCATCATTATGTCGACGGAATTGAGCAATTCATCGGGTGGTGTGGGCCCCGGCTGGCTCCGCGAGCTTTGATGCGTAAATTAATAAGCACGCAGACGGCTCAAGTGCTATTCTTAGTCAAACAAGATCCCAACACTAATTCATTATTCATCTAGTTCCTTTGAATGCGTAATTGCGTATGCTGTGATTTCTGTCTTTCTGGAACATATGACTCGTTGACGATGACGTACAACACGTTCGCTTTTAGGGATATAAATTCCCAAACCAAAGCTTAAGTAGAGGACCTAAGTGAAATAATGGACTGTTTTTGTGAGTTTTGCATTCGTAAGTATTCCCTACGAATTAACATAACCGGATTATTCCAGATTTCAACATAAATACACTCCGAATGCGGCCACGCTTAAGCCTTTAAGTCATGCATATTCTACACAGCACTCTTTGCCATCGGAAAGCAAAACAATGGAAGTTTTAGCGAATGGCAGATTTCAGGCGCCTTATTGTCCCGGCTCATTGTACGGGATGCACGTCGGAAAATATTCATCAGGACCCTCCTGGGTGGTTTTGTTTGTCGCAAGAAACTATCGTTCTGCGATGCAGCAGTTCTTTTCTTAAGTACTCGATTTATATAATTCGCTCCAATGTTACAATTGTTTACAACGTGATCGTTATTCGCATTGAACGGAACGGAAAATGATGCAAAAATTCAAGAATAGATAACAGTTCTCAGACTTAAGCTGAAAGCAAATAGAAAGAAATGTTATCGCATTAGGAACAGATCGCAACCTACTAAACCAGTTATTTCTCTTAATGTGATCTTTTATACCTGTTATATTAACAATGGGCTGCAGTGACTGTATTACTAAAACGAGATTTTTTACGAGCAAGCTGTAATCCAGCCGGTAATCACCTCAGTTAAGTATTTCATAGCACGTTTTCGTCAATGCCAGACCTGGCGTTACATACAACATACATTATCTACACACAATTACACACCGACTACGAGGCAGACGCCTATTAAACTCGAAGTACCTACTCTCATAGAGAAATTCTCTCGTTAAAAATATTCGCTTCAGTCAGACCAAATATTTATTTTATCAGATAGCAATCAACACGAGCGAGCCAAAATGTGGAACAGAAATGCAAATATGTAGCACTATAGCGCTATGATTATCTTTGTAATGCTAACGGGGTAAAATTACACTTTATAATGGTTATTGTATTATGCATTTAACACTGTTTGACATAGTTTATTGTGATAATATGATGAAGTAGTGTTTCAGTCATTTCTTTTTCATTTAATACATTAAATGCTTTGATTTACCTATCTAAATATTTTCTTGGAAAATGCATATTCGCATTCACTCTCAGAAGTCACAGATTTATAATAGACTGCAATTTTTCATTTTCGTTTCATGTTTATTTTATATCATAGTAGCTACCTACCTGGGCGACTGAGCTTTGCTCGAAAAATGAGTTTTCCCAGAGATGAGACCTGGCTAGATCGATTCGTCGCCCGTGTTAGAGCCGTTTCTGTGATAGTTCTGTTAAATAAATGGTTGGCTTGTTTAAAGTATAACATTACCAGCTTCTGCCTGCGACTTCGCCCGCGTGAATTCGGTTATCGCGTTCCCGCGGGAACTATGTTTTTTCCGGGATAAAAAGTAGCTATGTCCTTTCCTGGGACCCCAACTATCTCCATACCAAATTTCATCTCAATCGGTCCAGCGGTTGAAGCGTGAAGAGGTAACAGACGGACAGAGTTACTTTCGCATTTATAATATTAATAATAATATGGATATCGAATTATCGATGTTTCTGCACCTCATACAGACGTTGAAAACTGTACCAATAAGTAAATGTAAATGTTACAATAAGTTCTGTATCACATACCTAATTCGAGAAACTTTATTGCTTCTGAAGTACCTGTAGTATCTCACTAGATTCCATTCGTCCTGTCTATTGTTACAACAAAATGGAGTGCCTTTGTCATTCCAGTGCGAGTCATTGTTACACTCGCGACATTATTTTCTTTTCCCTTGTAATCTTAATGGATGTTTTGCCGAAACAGTGCAGTATCGACTTCTCTAAATCATTGTTTTTTGCAGGTCCTACATCATCCTATGTATTATGCAGGCGGACCACATGTTGCGTTCGGTAAATGATCATGACTTACATGTTCATTATTTACTTACACTACATACATTACACACTAACAACATGCTAACAACTAAAGGATCCGCCTACTGACATATATCTTATACAAATAATCCAAGATTATCGGGTATAATAGGGATGATGACAGGGTGAAGAAATCGAAATTCTAATTAGTCCGTCAGTCAAGTAATAAAAAAATATTAGACACGTATTTTTTGTTTTAACAAAATAACAAAGAATGACTAAGTTAAAACCCATTAAAGATGGAGAGTGGGGGGTAACTACGTCACCGTTAGGTATAAATCGTACCTAACCGTGACGTCACGCGACATTTCAACTCAATATATCTCCGTATAAGTTTGATTACGTGAAAAAAGAAAAAATACGTGTCCAATAATTTTCAATAATCTTCCTGATAGACTAAGGAAAAAAAGTTGTCGTCATGCCTATTGGGGGCCTATTTCACAATAAAAATTGCTTTGAAAACATCAGTTATTCATTATCATTACCTCCAAGTTTGTGGTTACAGGAAAAAATGCGCAGTTGCCTAAACAACGTCATATTAAGTTACAGCTAAAAGCCGCCTGGAAAATAATATTTCATATTTGTGAAATTATGATTGACATCAAGGTCTCAAACGTCTCACAAGATATTAAAAACAAGGATATAATATTTCGGGAGTCTTATTAAAGGCTCTGTAAGATATTGATAAAAGACGAACATGTTTTAGAATGGAAAAAATACCTATACAAAAATTGTAATCTTAAAGCCCTACTGTTTGTCAATTTGATCGATAATCGATATCGCATTAAAAATCTACAATGCAAGATGCAATGCAACTGACATGGATTCTATCGATACGCAAGCTATTTGCGCAAACCGACCGAGTCGATGTAACACGAATTAAATGCAAACATTGCAGAGATGTATAGGTAAATCGCGTGACATAGGAACGACTTCCGAAACATAGAAAGGCACTAAAGATATCGCAGGCAGGACGTTTAAGGTAATTGTGAAAGCTTATGAGAATAAGGATATTTTTATTTTACTAAAAATGGAAAGAAAAGTACAAGCGGATACAGAAAACAAGGAAATCACAGAAGTTTTCATTTTTGTAATTTAGAACAGATTTATATTAAGTAGGTACACCAAAATGTTAGAAGGAAACAACGTAATAAATGTAGTTGGAGTTTTGGCCTCTATACCGAGTCGCAAATAATTATTTGTTTGAACAACACAGAATCTCTAGCGAGGATTTCAATGTTCATCATTCTATTCACATTACGCAAAATTCTCTAACCGTGCAGAAGAGCTACAGCAAACAAACACTATTGAATCCATTTAAATAGGTTCGTAGTGTGCTTTGCAGCTTTGTTAAGTGACGGCTGTACATAGAGTGCTAAGGAAACAAATTGAAATAAAAGCCTTTACTGCTACGCGACTAGGCTAAGCTGGAAAGTTTTTAAGGAGTGCTGGCTAAATAGTAGAAATGGCAAACCAAAAGAGTCGCACTTATTCTGGGACCTTTTAGTCAAACATCATGGATATCCATTGGAAGATGGAGACGTCAATAGTGTCACACAAAAAAGAAAGTGAGATGCAAAGGCAAGAAGATGATTAGAAGTCACCTTGTAAGGACAATACTTTTGCTTATTACCTTAATTCTGCACTGGGCCCGCGTGGGGACTATAGCCCAAACCCTCTCGTGATGAGAGGAGGCCTGTGCCCAGCAGTGGGACGCAAATAGGCTGTAGTAGTAGTAGTAGTAGTTAATTCACCTTAGGGAACTCTTAGCTCTAAACTTATACATGTGGTCAAAAATAACATTGATTAAATTATGATGTTATGCAGGCAGACGACAATGTGGCAATTTATTTATTCCTAGATATAATCAAGATATAATTCGGATATATCACACTGAACTTAAACCAATACAAGTAATACGACGTATTATACCTTAGGTGGCCGTAAGGACTAGTCAGTAGTCACTTCACTAGTCGAACAGACATTGTAATATTTATAATTACATATTTGAAAAATCGAGTTTCCTTTAAATAACACCAGCCGTCGCGCGTCGCCCCGATACTGTTTGTCCTGTAATAAGGTCGGCGCTAATGACAGTAATGACACCTTCAAACGATCACAAGGCTCACAAGGTTGCTTATTATACCTTTACTTGCCTTTACTCCGATGTTGTAAAATGGAGATTTCAATCAAAGCGTGTATTTACTTGGATTCCTTGAATTCGAACCTAGCTAGGATAACGGGTAAAAGTCAAGTAGCATTATATAAATTGCTTCTTATTGGTATAAGGTATAAGTAAGTATATTAGTCGACTGAAGAGCTCTAAACTAAGATTTAATGGGTTATGGTTAGAAATAGAACAATTATCATTAGGTGCTTAACATTTACAGCTATCTAAATAGTAAATAGTCGTAACTATGCACATTAACAAAGCGCCGCACCAAGAACAATGTGTCTTGAAAAAGGATGGAAACCAAATTAAACAGTCGATTGAAACGGTAGAGCAATTAATGAAACAATACTGCAACGGGGCAGCCGTGAACCCGGTATGAGACAGTGAAACAAACACTAACTGTTTACAACAGAAACGATGTTAATAGGGAACGCTGACGCCTTAATTGGCATTCCGGAACCAATTCCAAAGACAGCCTTATTTTGCGACGATATGACACTCAGAAACCAGGCCCTCTATGCAACAATTCCGTCATTTCGCCAACTTCTAATGTTTGAACTCAAATTCACCTCGAACGGGAAACTTTTAGTGGCACTTTGCTGCACGTAATCGATTTTGCGACACCCTAAAGGCGGCTGCTAATAGCGGCGGTGTTCAATTACCAATATTACCATACGCGACAAAATATTATTCGTATATTGATGACGTATGTGACATACCTAGTTAACATATGACATGGAAAAGAAAAAAATGTACAAGGCCACTGCCTAAAGATGCCTCGGCTAACGAAGATTAGCTAATAATACACAAATTGCCACGGTCAAAGTGACATTTCTAATCAATGAGCTGGAACATACAGTACATCGCTTAAGGTTTAAATTTCGCAGACACGTATAACCTCAGCCTTAAGGGGAGGTTAGCGCAGGGGTGCCAAGAGTAATTACTACAGCAATCCGAAACTCTCCCTGTGGGGGGAGCTACAGAGTTGCTTTTTAAAGGGTTATATTACCTATAAGCTGTAAAATGACTACGTGTAACGTGACGTACGATAAACTCCGCACAGGTATTAAAAATACTCGAGCAGGTAGAAGAAAAAATTGCAAGCCTAAGCGGTGCCGACAAATTTAGACGATGAAAAAACGTAGTCGAGTGCGGCTCGTCGGCAAGTATTTGCACCTTTTAAGTTTGCGTCCAAATAAAGTCAACGAGTGAATAGGAGTTAATCGTTTACGAATAAGGTAGTCTCACTAATTGTAGTATCTAACTAGTTCAGTTCAATACTAATGGATAGATAGAAAAGGAAGCTGGTAAATGCACGCCGCCGCCATAAATCTCATTTTATCGAGTTGCCCTCACGCACGAATCCTCGATCGCTGTCGCATAAATGTTGAATGGAATAAAACATACGTTTGCGCGTGGTACTAATTAGTTACGCATGACCGTCATAAAGGTCCCCGACATCTTTGGTTGTATCTATGGGGGTAGTGGATGTTTTCGTTTGGGTTGAGGCAGCGGGACTTATCATAAGCCGGCTGGCACGCCAAGTTCGGCCAATTCCAATTACAATATCTACGAAACGGGCCCGGCTGCGGAGGCTCCGGGCGGACAATATTGGCATCGCATTCGGCGTGCATCACCTTTGCATAAAATCGATAGTTTTACCCGCAAACACCTTAGGCCATGTAACGATTGGGCCGTATGCTTGAGAAAACACTCAAAACGTGAAGCAGGTTTCGTATAAAGGGTTTTATCCGGTTCGTTAAAACGGGTTCATAGCTTTCTTTTATAAGCAATCCTTTATGGTAATACATTACACAGCGAGCTCGAGAGCCGTTTATGCGCTACTTTATAGGGTTAATGTAATTCAGTGAAGTGAAAATATCCTGTTGGGCGCCATGATTCAGCAGCACTCAAGATACTAACTCTAACAAAGTCGTCTGTAGTAGACTTTTTATCTATATATATAAAACAAGAAACTGACTGGCTGACTGATCGATCAACGCAGAGCCGAAACTACTGGTCGTAGAGAGCTGAAATTTGGCATGCAGGTTCTTTAGAGAACGTAGGGGAGCACTAAGAGAGGATTTTTGGAAATTCCCCCTTTAAGGGGGTAAAAAGGGGGTTGAAAGTTTGTATGAAACTTCTAAACCGCTCTAGACCTAGAAACATGAAATTTAGCAAAAAGGTTTCCTTTACTACGTATGTGAGTTCTAAGAAAGGATTTTTGGAAAATCCCCCCTAAGGGGGTAAAATGGGGGTTGAAAGTTTCAAAGTCAAAGTCAAAGTCAAGCTTAAAAACGTGAAACTTGGCAGAGAGGTTCCTTTTATAACATAAGTGAACGTTAATAAAGGATTTTTGTAAATTTAAGACGGTAAAATGGGGGTTGAAAATTTGTATGTAACTTTTAAACTTGGCAGGTGTATTTTATGACGTAAGTGAGCAGTAAGAAAGGGTTTTTGGAAATTTCCCCTTTAAGAGGGTAAAAAAGGGGTTGAAAGTTTGTATGAAACTTCTAAACCGCTAGGCTTAAAATCATGAAACTTGTCAGGGAGTTTCCTTTTATAACTTAAGTAAGCATTATTAAATATTTTTTGAATTTTCCCCTTTAAGGGGGTAAAATTAAAAGGGGGTTGAAAGTTTGTATGAAACTTCTAAACCGCTAGGCTTAAAATCATAAAACTTAACAGGGTTTCTTTTATGACGTAAGTGAGCATTGATAAAGGATTTTTGGAAATTACCCACTTAAAGGGGTAAAACCAGCCAAGTGCGTGTCGGGCCACGCGCAAAGTATAGGGTTCCGAAGTTGACGATGCCCACAGTACCTTTTTAAAACTTATTAGCATCTAGCTAGCCTGTGGTATGACGTGCCCGCCCGACGCCCCTGCCGCTCGAGAAAAATCATTGGTTTTTTAATCATTTCATAAGTTGGTCGACTTTGACTCGTAAGTTTGTACAGCCTACTTAGCTGTGATAGTTTTTCATTCAACTATGTTATATATTCCACAACCGTGATTTTTTTCAGCCATCCAAATACCACCATTTACCTGGCAGGGGGGGGACACGTGACTCTAACAAAAAATAGTACTTTAAAGCTTAATATTTCACAAACGCATCACTTAATCAAAAAATGGTTTTAACAAGCCCACAATATTTTTTTAAGATCTATTCAACGATATGCCGCACCATGGGGTCCACGAGAAAAAAAAATACATCCCCACTTTACGAGTAGGTACCCTAAAAAAAAAAGAAATATTGTACCACTTTGTCAGCGTAACTAATATGTATATTCATGCCAAATTACAGCTTTCTAGAACTAAGTATCTCCGAGCAATAGTGCGGACAGACGGACGGACGGACGGACGGACATGGCGAAACTATAAGGGTTCCTTGTGGACTTCGGAACCCTAAAAAGGGGGTTGAAAGTTTGTATGTATTTTCTAAACCGCTGGGCTTAGAAACATGACATTTGGCAGTAGTTTTTCACTACGAGTAAAATATTAGCGGCGCGCATAATCGAGTCCCGGGGAAGGAAACAGGCTACTTTATATAGTTCGGTGTACATGAGGTCAGTGTTTATCCCGGAAGTTCGCTTAAATCCCGCGGGAACGCTATAACCGAATTCCACGCGGACGAAGTCGCGGGCAAAAGCTAACAGCTCTATAAAAAGTCGGCAAAATGAGATGTAATATAAGGTCTAATCTAAATTAACCAATAAGTAAACATTTAAAATATTATCCCAATTTTGACTATTATTATAAGGATCAGAAGTATCAGAACTTGCAAGGTCGTCCAATCTGCAAAGAAGATGACTCCGGGGTCGACAATGCTACAAAGAATACTAAGGCGACGGAAACAATCGAACACATTTGCGGGGTTGTGTGAAGCACCCTGCTGCATATAAATACTGATCCCTCGTCCCGTGGCGGGTGACGTCACCGCGAGGGCGTTCACTCCGTCTTGCCCCACTAACCCGCTCCCTGAAAGGATCAGGCCGCACCATACGCCACCAAAGGTCCGATTATACCAAAAAGACTTGCATGCTAACCTTGCCTATACAAATACACTTGCAAGCTGAAGTGATAAATGACTCTATTGTTTAAAGAGACAGCTTCAGCCCATAAATTATGATAGAGTAAAGCGTAAATCAAACGGAGACCATTTAAATTCTGCGGTTGAGATGCCGTTTAAACCTATCACTATCCATAATGCTAATGCGAATTTAATAGCTTCAGAGCTTTTCTATTTTTAGTCCCTATGCAATCTCCGTAAGTGGCGGAAATAGCAGCTAGCAGTTTTTAATTCATGCAAATGCCTTGAGGTTCGCGGCGGAGTTTTTGGTAACATGCAACCGAGAAGCGCGCTCGCCAAATTCTGGGAATAAAAACCGCACATCCCATCCGACCCAATCCATAGAAAATTGCTTCGCAAGAACTACTATATTTAGGAAATGGAATGAAAACAAATCAACCGAAAATTACCGCAGACAATAAATAGAAAACGTAAGCCGGAGTTAAATCTTGACAGGTTAAGCGTCTAATCTTTAGGGTGTGGCGACATGGCCGCGTAGCTCGATCAGCAAAAAGTAAGAGAGGTCCTGCGGCTATTCAGTCGCTCGCGCTACGCCGCCCCGTCAGGTCCCACTTTAGGGATATTTCTTATTAATTAAAATTCGTGTGAAATATTTCAATCAAAACTTTATTACTTGCATCCTCTAGTACTTACCCGATAATAACACTACAGTGGTGACCCCGACAGAACAGCACAACTTTCGTGGTAGTGACCTTAGAAAACGATACTAATTTTATGTGAGCGGCTCACGGGACCTGACGGGCGGAAAATAAAAATCGGAAACAACCAAGTTTGCAAGCAAGCAAAATGGCGACACCACCGCAGCCCTCCGCCGGTACTGCAAGTTTGGGTATGGTGTCGGTGCAGATGAGGATACCAGAGTTTTGGAGTGACATGCCAAAACTATGGTTCGCGCAGTTCGAGTCCATAATGGCACCGCAGAAGCAGGGTGATGGAGTTAAATTCGATATGGTGGTGGCCAAGCTGAACAGGGACGCGCTCAGGCAAGTGGGCGACCTGATAGGAGCCGCATCAGAGGAGCGTCAGTACGAGAAACTTAAGGCGCGGTTGCTTACGATCTATGAGGAGAGCGCAGACTCGCAGTTTCAACGCTTAGTAGGAGAAATGGATTTGGGCACTCAGAAGCCGTCACAATTGCTAAGGAGAATGGCAGAGTTAGCAAAGAATTCTGAGATACCGGATGGCCTACTAAGACGGTTATGGATCAGCCGTTTGCCCGCGAACGTAAGAGCGGTTCTTGCGGGCAGCGAGGACACTAAGCTGGAGAGCCTAGCAGTGATAGCGGACAGAATCGTCGAGAACCTGGGTAGTCATGAGGTCGCTGCTGTCAGCGTGCCGTCACCACCTCCCACGGATAAGGAAGACCAGCAAGCGAGCGTAATGATGGAGATGCTCAGGGAGATGCGAGCCATGCGTGTAGAGGTGAATGAGCTTAAAACGCGAGGACGCAGCATGAGCAGGACGAGTGGACCGTGGAACAGGCAGAGGTCGGCATCAAGGCCGAGGTCATCGGCGAGGCGTTTTCCAGGTAGCCCGGACTGGCTGTGCCGTTTCCACTACCGTTTCGGAGAAGGGGCCAGATCGTACGAGTCGCCATGCAGCTGGGGAGAAAACCCAAAAAAGTCGGAAAACTAGATGCGGTGCAGTCTGGAACGGTGGCAGAGTGCATCACGGACAACCACCGTTTATGTGTGAGAGACTCTAAAAGTGGCATAACATATTTAGTGGACACGGGAGCTAATATATCGGTAGTACCAAGGAGTGTAATTAAGTCGAAGAACAGGAGTGAATGTGAGTACAAGCTGTTCGCCGCTAATAATACGGAAATTAAAACTTATGGAATAACAATGTTAGAGCTTAATTTGGGTCTTCGTAGAGCATATAAATGGCCGTTTGTAATATGTGACGTCAAACAGCCGATTATCGGCGCCGATTTCTTAAAGAAACATAGACTAATTGTCGATTTGTATGGTAAACGTTTAATTGACGATTTAACCAAGTTAGTAACAGCGGGCACGATAGTAAAGCACACTGAACCCACTATCACTAGTATTAGTTGCAGCAACCAATTTCGTGACCTTCTGGAAAAGTATTCGGACATCACTAAGCCTATGTCTTTCAGGGAACCTACCAGCCACAGCGTTTGTCATCACATCGAAACCACCGGCCCCCCAGTCTATGCTCGCGCGAGGCCGTTACATCCAGAGCGTTATAAGAAGGTAAGAGAAGAGTTTCGGGTGATGCAGGAGTTAGGCATATGTAGACCATCTAGGAGCCCTTGGGCAAGTCCTTTACATGTAGTGCCTAAGAAAGATGGGCAAATAAGGCCGTGTGGCGATTATAGGGCTCTAAATGCTAAAACAAAGCCGGATCGTTACCCTATACCGCGATTACAGGATTTTACATACATACTAGCAGGCAAGAAGTTATTCACTAGGATAGACATAAATAGGGCGTATCATAATATAGCCGTCGCGGAGGAGGATATTGAGAAAACTGCCATTATAACACCTTTTGGTTTATTCGAGTTTCCGAGGATGACGTTCGGGCTCAGGAACGCCGCACAGACTTTCCAACGTTTTATGGCTAATACAGTGTTACAGGGTCTAGATTTCGTCTTTTGTTACATAGATGACATAATTATCGCTAGTGATAGTTATACACAGCATAGACAACATTTGCAGGAAATTTTTTGTAGATTACAAAAATATGGCTTAACAATAAATATGTCAAAATGCAGGTTCGGACAACAAGAAGTAGAGTTTTTGGGATATAAAGTCACAATGGAAGGTATAAGCCCGCTGGAAAGTAAGGTAGAGGCGATTGTAAATTACCCAAAACCAGAAACAATAGAGCAATTGCGGAGATTTCTGGGCATGGTGAATTTTTATCGATCCCATCTTAAACATGCGGCGGAACAACAAGCAGTGTTAAATAACTACTTGCACGGGGCAAAAAAGAAAGATAAGACCGTAATTAAGTGGAATAAGGAGGCTGACGTAGCATTCGAGCAATGCAAAGTCAGTCTGCAAAGAGCGGTAACCTTAGTGCACCCGACGGATAACGGATCTTTGTCAATCATGTGTGACGCATCAAACAGTTGCGTAGGCGCGGTGTTACAGGTAGAAAATAAGGGCGTGAGGAAACCTATGGGATATTTTTCTAGGAGGCTCACCACTACGGAACAAAAATATAGTACGTACGACAGAGAGCTTTTGGCTATATATACGGCGATCGTCCACTTTCGGAGGTTAGTGGAGGGACGAGAGTTAACGATCTTTACTGACCATAAGCCCCTAACATACGCTTTTTCAAAGATAGGTACAGACCGTGAGACACCTAGGCGTACAAGACAATTATTATACATCAGCGAATTCACTAGTGATATTCAACACGTGAGCGGACCCAACAACGCGGTTGCTGACGCGCTATCCCGGGTAATCGAGTCTGTTTGCGCGTCGGGTATCAATTACGACGAGCTAAGGCGGGCACAAGAAAGTGATAAGAACGTTGTACGTTGGTTAACAGAGAGCCACGATAATATTAAAATCAAAGAGGTTAGTACACCATTGTGCGATAAGCCCATTTATTGCGACATTTCAAGGGGTGGTGTAAGACCTTACATTCCATCGGAATTTAGGAAAAAGGTTTTCGAGTCGTTACACAATATTAATCACCCGGGAATTAGGTCAACTAGGAGGTTAATTACCGAGAGATATTTTTGGCCAGATATGAATAAAGAAATAGGGACGTGGACCAGGTGCTGCATACCATGTCAAAAAGCTAAAGTCCACAGACATACTGTCACCGATTTGGGGAATTTTAAGCTGGTAGAACGCTTCGAACATATCCATGTAGATATAATCGGACCCTTACCAACATCAAAAGAAGGTTATAGGTACTGCCTTACGGCGATAGATCGGTTCACACGTTGGCCAGAAGCTTTTCCCATCGCGGATATAACGGCAGAAACCATAGCTAGAACAATATACGAGGGGTGGATTTGCAGATTTGGTTGCCCTATTAAGCTTACAAGCGACCAGGGCAGACAATTCGAAAGCGAAGTATTTTCAGAACTAATGAAAATGTTAGGAATTAAAAAAACGCGCACAACGGCGTATCATCCCCAAAGTAACGGGATAGTCGAGAGGTTGCATCGCTCTTTGAAGGTCGCAATAAAGGCTCGGCTGACGGATAATAGCTCGTGGGTCGACGAATTACCAACCGTATTGTTGGGACTTCGTACGGTTCAGAAAAGTGATAGTGGAGTCAGTGCGGCAGAATTAGTGTTAGGTCAAGCGTTGAGGTTGCCCGGAGATTTTTATACAGAGTCTGCAAGTCCAAAGGTGAGCGATTCTACCTACGCGGAGAAATTAAAATACATTATAAGTAAGGTTAGACCCAAGACGCGAGCGAATAGCGATCAACGGAAAATATTTGTACATAGGGATTTGAACACCTGTAGTCATGTTTTTCTCAGAAACGACATGGTCCAAAAGCCACTCACGCCCACGTACAGTGGCCCATACGAGGTTTTAGATAGAACACCAAAATTTTTTCTAATTAAGATGGAAAATCGTCAATCAAACGTATCGATTGATAGGCTCAAACCAGCCTACATTCTTGATAGTTCAACAGACGACTCGTTAAGATCATCGGAAAACGAGCGGCCAAGTAAAGTTAAGAACGCAGGCAACGATGAGCAAAAAACGCTACCGTCTGTGCCCAAAACCACACGCAGCGGCAGAGTAATCAAGCAACCGGTGCGTTTCTTGCTACATTGAGGCAATTAGGTTAAGATAGTTGTAATTAGTTAAGAATTTAAGAATATTGTCATTTCATTTTATGTAAAATATTTTTTTTTTTTGTAAAGGGGGGAATGATGTGGCGACATGGCCGCGTAGCTCGATCAGCAAAAAGTAAGAGAGGTCCTGCGGCTATTCAGTCGCTCGCGCTACGCCGCCCCGTCAGGTCCCACTTTAGGGATATTTCTTATTAATTAAAATTCGTGTGAAATATTTCAATCAAAACTTTATTACTTGCATCCTCTAGTACTTACCCGATAATAACACTACAAGGGCTACTTGAAAACCGATAAAGGAATCGAGGGGGATAAAAAACCAATTAGCAGTGGAATGGTCGACAGCAGGAGTGGCTGTACTAAGGTGTCGCCAGTGAAGTTATTTCTGGAGTGTTGCTGGATTTGAATAAGTCGTTGCCCCGTAGGCCTAATCTAGAGATTTTTTGGATTTTACAGATATATACCTACTATAAGCGATTCAAGCTGATTGCGCTTCATGAATCACAACACAAATAATCTTAACTAAAGCAAGACTAATAGCTGTGTTTTGCAATTGTATTAAGGAGAACAGGAAGACCAGGGGAATATAATTTTATTTACATCACCCTTGGCTGTAAAGTGGGCACTTCTTGGCCAAGGCAAGACGTAAAACTTTTGACAAACCACGGGCGGTAATTCGTAAAGCCCCAGATCGCATATTTATGGCCCTCACCTTCGGTTCGGGCCACAGAAACCTGCGATCTGGGACATTTACGAATTCACCACCCTAGGTCTGTAATGTACTATAATAACATTTGCTTCTTAGAAGTAATACCATATTCAAAAGCAAATTTATCATATCAAAGAAGTGCTATCGTTCTATTCCCAAAGGACAAACTTTTACCGCATCGACGACTTGCGAAGTCGTAGGGGTTTACCTACCTACCTACAAAAAGTTGCTTTCAGTGAGCAACTCATCTAATACGTTTTCTCCCTAGGTGTGTAGCGACATTTATGCGGGTTTTACTTTTCAGTACCTGGGCGACCGACCGTTAGCTCAGGTGAGAAGACGTACGTAGCTAAAATGAGTTTTCCCAGTTTTGAGTTGAGGCTTAGCTAGATCGATTCTTCGCCCCCGTAAATAAACCTCTAGGTATATATAGCCGTTTTCAAAAAAGTGGGTACAAACAAATATGGCTCGTTTAATAGTAGGTATAGGATAAGATATTTTCTTCGGCTAAGTCGCCTACCTGGGTAACTTCTATAACGACTTTATCGAGGCATCTTAGCAAACTTAATCGTTCCAAGAAACAAATTAAGTTTAAAGTTGTCGGATTCGTAATGAGGTTTTCGAACTCTGTTGATGTGGTTTACTAAGAGAAGTTTAGTTTAGTGACGTAATAAATAAAAAATATGTTTAACAGTAGGTATAGTGTATGTGAAATGAAATGACGAAAATACACTTAACGCTGGGTTTTATTTATCTGCTTTTGTTTGCTAAACATGAAAGGACCAAATGCCAAAGACATGTAATAAAACTGACCGAAGTGTAGCACGTGTACTGATTTTTTGTTCACATTATGCTTTGTGCCTCCCGAAAAACATGCGTTATCGTTTTACAACCCTACTTTTAGATGGCGTTATCGTTTAACAACCCTACTTTTAGATGGTCGGTTTTAAATGCATTTTCGCCATTTTGTCTCAGATGAACCATATCTACCTACAGGAACTATTCTCGAAGCAAAGGGACCCGGTCGCTGTTTTGAAAGTAAAAGAGGAAAATATTACGAAGTAGGTAAAGTTTTGAATTTATTCGTAATTCGTAAGCAATAATTGTCTCATGGCATTTTATTCGCCGGTAACTTAATCCGCGCAGACGCCCGACGGCGCATGCTTTGCGAAAGCGATGTACCTAAATCATTTTAAATTATCTATGTAGGTATACTACTAATAATAAGTTCGAAGAAGAAGTCGCGTCTGAAACTTGAAAATTAAAAGAAACTATCAAGCCGAGGTTGTCGACATAGCCCAAAGAATAAGCTCTTTGAAGTGGCCGGTCACATCGCGAGAACTGCGGATAGTCGTTGGAGTAAACGCGTTCTTGAGTGGAGACCACGACAAGGCAAGCGAAGTGTAGGACGCCTTGTTGCCAGGTGGAGTGACGATTTGCGCAAGGTGGCCGGTGTAGATTGGATGCGGCACGCCTTGGACAGAACTCATTGGCGTGCATTGGGTGAGGCCTACGTCCAGCAGTGGACTACTATGGGCTGTTGATGATGATGATGATGATTATGATGATGATGATGATCAAGCCGAGGGGACTATATAAACGATACTAAACACAAAATAACGATGAAACACAAAATATGTACCTATGTATTTGTGAATGTATTTATGTCCGGATTTAACTCGAAAACTACTGGTCCGATTGAAACAAAATTTGGTATGGGGGGAGTTTATAACACTGGTCAACGTATAGGCTACTTTTTATCCCGGCAAAACTCATAGTTCCCGCGGGAACGCTACTACCGAATTCCACGCCCACGAAGTCGCGGGCAGAATCTAGTTTGTCTCCAGATTGTGTTACCAAGGGATTAATGCTAATAAAAATTGCTGGTCAGTCAGAAGACCATTGTCATTTTGTTGCTGACACTGAAACCATCACGTTGATTAGTTATTCTACTTTCCAAGTGATGTCCTGACTAGGCATAGCAGTTACAACAATGCATAGAATTGGTAGTATGTTTTGTTAAAGATATTATTACACAACTGCGCCAGGAGGAGGGTTATGTTTTTTGAGTGTATGTATACCTACCTACTGAACGTATATTTCTTTGGCGTGCTCTGTAGCCTAAACGGCTTGATGGATTTGAGGTGTAGTTAGATTTGTCTTGATTGTAAGAGTGACAACTATATCCAAAGTTTGTATGCAGTTGCATGTATTTTTATTTTTTTCAAAAATCGAGTTATTGATTAACTTATTTCACTTAGTATGTGGAAGGTCGGTGCAATCAAGCAATAAAATTGTTGATATTAAGCTCAGAAGTTTATAAACAGAGATTTAAGTCTCTTTAGTAAGGAAGCTTCTCTTTTCTGTATCTCAAAAGCCTCTAATATTAAACAAGCAATATCAGTATATGTAAATCAATCTAGCAAAGCTTGGTCGCCCATTTGTTCATATCACTTAACAGTAGGTACTGTTAAGTGATATGAACAAAATGAGTTCATTGTTCACATGTTGCAGGAATAATTTTGATTTGTGATAAGATTATGCTATCACAATGAGTCACCATACAAATGTTTATATACAGAAAGATTTGCCAACATTATCCAATAATAAGACTAACAGGTGAGAATAGTGTTTATAACTATTAATGAGAAGCAATACTGTATCAGCCATTGGCTACATTTGATATTGGGATTGAAGGTGTAACTTGGTAGAAAATTAAAATTTTCAAAGGGTCCATATCCCTTCAAGTGGCAGAATTTCGAAGTCTATAAAATCAAAACTTATTTAAACATAGCCATAGATGTCATTGTATAGGACAGCAACCGGCATTCGGCCGCTTGAAGGGATATTTATTACTTTAAAATTAATTATATAATAATTTATAAACTAGGTACTATCCAACTCTCTGATATTAATCAGGTGAAAATAATGCAAGTTAAGTATATTTGAAGAAATTATATAAATGAGTTGATTACTTGAGGCTCTTTATTTTAAACTCCTGATCACAAGCCTCCCACAGGGATTACAAGGTAGGTATGAGATGACAAATTCTAAGAGCTTATCCACTTACCTCTTCAATATCCTTATGGAACTTGATGGGCCGCATTAGATAGAAGTGCACAGAGAAATACACAAAGTTTATAATGATAAATGCACTGTTCCACAGCACTGCGTCCAGGTAGCACTCTATGCTCCACGCCCAAATCCCGGAGAAGGTGCAGCCCAGGATTAAAGCCACTCGAAGCCAGATCAGCCCGCTGGGTGTATGTGGAGCCAGGAAGGACAGGAGGAAGAAAACATTGGCCACTTGGAAAAATACATGGTTTATCGGGCGCCATTTGTTACAGTGGTTCAAGTACATGTCCCACATTGACGGCCGCTCCTGAATGGTCACGTTGACGAGGTCCTGCCCCGGGCCGGGCCGCGGCGGCGCGAGCAGCCCCATGCCCCCCCGCGCGCCCCCGTCACTGCCCGGCGCCTCCGTCGCGTTCGGCAGGCCCGACACCATCCCTATCACTAAGGCACTGATCAACAACATAGTCCCACCGCGCGCACCCCAACCCAACCGACTCTAACATCGAAATGGCGCGAACCATCAACATCTGACTGGCCACTACACGAACACTTATTTTTTAACAGCAAATAAACACTAGCGTTTATTTATTATTTACGATCTTGATTTATTTAATGCTAAAATAAAATAATGTGAAACTTTTAACAGAGGTTTAAGTAACGCAGGAACGCCACACAGCTTAGTACAAGTATGTTTAACGTTAAAATTAATGTTAACGTATTTATAATAAAGATGCCTTCAAGAGTCCAAAATAAAACGGTAGAAACAAGTAAAGCAAACAATCAAAGCTTCACATGACAGCACTGAATCGAACTGACAGACCGACCAATAAATAAACGAAACCATAACCAACTAGACCTAGTTCCCAAAAAAGATTGGACATCAGTAGAAAATTGGGTCATTGAATTTTTGCATGGATATTATTTAATTTAAAATGAGGGAAATCTTTATCATTTAAGGAGCTATCTATTTGGTTTTCTTCAAAAAGCACACATGGTTTAAAAAAAGAAGTAATTATTAATTATGGTCAGGTTTACAGACAGCGCTAAACTCAAAATACCTAGCAACATTTTCCACGTAATTTTCCTACTTTTTATCTTAAAGTATCTTGGATCGAGTCAATTTAATGAATTATTTTAAAATTAAGGAAGAAAGCCAGTAAAAACTCGGTGATTTTCTAGGTTTAAAACAAGTTTTTATCAGTGAAAGACCAAACTTCATAAACGCGTTGCTTAAATCAGTCACTGTCAATGTCAGCTGAGGTTATTTTTAAAAGCCTCCAAAAAATCAAGTAAATAAGGTAAAAAAGAATATGATTTTGAATAGGTTTCATTGAATTGAATGACTACGGATATGGCTATACCATGTGAGATGTTACTGCATCCAGAGTTACTGACCAACGAGCAAATAAAATACGTTATTAATGAGGTATCGTATGTTTATCTCCCGCCACTTACTTTGTTTACCATTTCTTTATTTATTTGTCTAATTTGCGATGTGCTTTATATTTTTAGCGACACCTAAGGGTTCCTAATTTGGAAAATTTGCGTAGAGATGAGTTATTGGACATTTTTCATCAGTTTTGCTTACCTTACGGGCAGCGGCGCTACAGGGACTCCGGTAGAGGGAAAATGTTGAATAAGACGCGTCCTGTCAGCCCGCAAGCAAACCAAAGCCTGGCATTAGTAAATAGTAGGAAATCTCTACACTCTGAACACTTTGAGAGGTTAAAACCGCCCCCCGATTTGTCAGGACGTATGAAACGGATAAAATTAGAAAATAAAGACCGAGAAGACAGTTTAAAAAGAAAAATGTCCATAGATTCTGTAAGTATCTCATTGAAGAGTTTTCAGTCACTATTGTTATCAATCAGGTTATGAAAATAAATCATCATATGCTTGTTTACCTCTTGGTGGTAGAACAAACCTTCTAAATTGAGTTTTACACTATTTAACTTGTTGATTTCATCCTCTACACTTCTCAATGAGGTGCGGAACTGTATGAAACTTGTATGTTTTGCTGTACGATAGTGAGGCTATTAAAAACTGTGATTAAATTGAAAAACATAATTATTTCAGATCACCCCTGCGATGGACAGTCCACCACCAAAAAGAGAAAGAAAACCCATAACATGGCCATGAAATGTGTAGACAAATGTTATAGAGATTTTGGTTACACATTAGAAATCAATAACAACATCTGTAAGAACAGTGTAATTGACTTGTATGTAAGGTAATGTAGACTTTATCTTTGCACACCACGGAACAGAAGACAGTACATGACATAATAACTTTAAGTGTGTTATTGTTAGAATCTTTATATTCTGACCACACACTAGACTCTGTTAACAGAGTATAACTTATATTTACAAAGGAGTTTGAAAGTAAGTAAGAAGTATTTAGAATTTTATTATGAAATAATTTTATAAAATAACTTTATAGTAAAATGATTGTGCTTACTCATGCAATTTCACTATTTATCGGAAAAAAACAGTTCATGAATTTCGTGCTTCCAGGTTTTCATGAAAATTTATAGAATTCTTGTCATAGTGACAGTGAAACTTTTGATATGTGGATAATTTCGTACTAGTATAATAATTAATCTCAGGCATTCAATCTGTAAAATAACAGGTAGCTTCTTTTAGTATTATAATATTTTGTAGGTACTCTTTTATGTGTAATTTTATGTATTTGTTTTAAGGGTAAGTTGATTTAACAATAAACATAAATTGTGAATTTTGTGATGTCACAAAAGTTGAATTTTAATTATTTACTAAATTGCTTATTATGAGTAAGGCTAAAAGGAAATATGTCAAAATAATTTTGAGCAATCCTAATTTTCTTATATGAATCTTTGTCTTATCATCTTAACTAAATAGAATAAATAAGTTTAAAATGTTACCATTCATTCCTTATTATTTCTTAGTTCTAAGTCCCCAGAGTTACAAGTTCCTACCTACTACTACTACTACAGCCTACGAGTAGGTATTTGCGTCCCACTGCTGGGCACAGGCCTCCCCTCACCATGAGAGGGTTTGGGCTATAGTCCCCACGCGGGCCCAGTGCGGATTCGGGACTTCACACACATGTTTGAATTACTTCGCTGGGGTGAGGGGCGTAAAAGGCTTATAATCTCTCTTTATCTAATTTCATAGCGAGAAAAAGACAAAAGAAGTTTCGGATGAAATTTTGGCCGTGTTTTGAATTGTGAACGAAAACGACATTTGGACTCACGTCTTAAAGCGCGATTATTATTGTTTCGAAAGGACACTACTCGCCCTAGATGTACATACCTATTATTACCTCCATGCATTTATCTATCTATGAAAAAAAAAGCTCTATAAGGTTTCATGTTAAGTGTGTTAAGTCAACAAATTATGACAACTTCAATGACACCGTCATTTATAAACAACATTATCCCGTCACAACAAAATAAAATAAACAATCGGCGCTTACTTTCAATTGTGACCGATTTCCGTATTCGAAATGTCGAGAAGTAAGACGGACACTTACAACCAAAGCGACGAGGGCCCTCTCGGCAAATCACGGTCTAATCGAAGCAGATCAGAGGCAGAAGGCGACGACGCCGCTAGAAAAGTGTCTTTATCCATCAGCCCAATGCCCAAAAACGCAAAATCCATCAAGAGCAGACTCGATACGTACAATCAAAGCACAATAAGCGTTAGAAAGTCCATTACCAGCGGCGTTTCTAAAACGCAGTCGCACTTCTTGGTTGCGCCTGAAAAATTGGACAAAGTCACCAGAAGAGTGATAGCGCCGTACGCGCAGATCGAGAGGAAGGGCCTGAAGGAGGAGGAGACTAAAGAGGGGAGGTATTTGGACATAAACAGGTTCAATGTGTTCTTGGAAGACACGGTGGATTTGGACTCGCTGCTGTACGAAACCGCGATGGTGCTGAAGACGGTTACTAATAGCTCTGGTAAATGCACTACCTACTTATTACCTACGTGGAATTTTGTTTTTAGGGTTCCTAACCTCAAGAGGTAAAAACGGAACCCTTATGGGATCACTCGTGTGTCTGTCCGTCCGTCTGTCACAGTCGATTTTCTCCGAAACTGCTGGACCGATTAAGTTGAAATTTGGTACGTATATGTAAGTTTGTGTGACCCAAAGACGGACGTGTAACGAAAATAAATGAATTTTAAACATAGACCCTATTTATGGGGGCTAAATTTGAAAAAATATTAATGAAGTTTTTCAAACTATATTGTGTGACATATCAAATGAAAGTACCTTCTTCTTATGAGGATCTCAAATATATTTTTTTATTTCTTTTTTGCTCAAACCTTTTCGAGTTAGGTATTTAAGAAAATAGGCGAAAGATGACCATTCTTATTTCCGAAACCACTGGACCTAAAATTTTGGAAAAAATACGGAGGATAGTTATTGACCTATACCTAGATTACAGGAAAATCAGGTGCGCCGTCTGTCTGTTTGTCAGCTACAAAAATAATGACACTCCATTAATGAATGCATGAATCCTCCATCCGAATGTAAACTGCACACTAAAATATCACGGTGTACGGCGCGCGTGTGTGATTGCCGGTACTGACCGGTTTTGCTATATTAAGACTCGCACGTTCGCTGCGGGCGGTGTGAGGTAACCCGCGGGTGTTAGTGCGGGGCGGTACGTGTCGCTACTGGTAAGATACCTAGTAGGTTACCTATTAGATGTTCTGTGGTTGAAGCTATCTATTCGCTGTAAGAATACGAGCGTTCTTTCAGGAGTGTTCGTGTACATGGTGAACCAGCTCCACAACGAGCTCGTGCTGATGCCCAAGAATACCAAAAACCCTGAACGACACGAGGTCAACATTCCCATCGGTAAGTCAAACATACCTACACTCACCCAGTATATCCACCACTGCAACAGCCTATTTACGTCCCACAAGCACACGAGACCACGGGCATCACGGAGGAGACTTTCACACACATCCTTAAAAATACTACAGGTGCGTGCAGGTATCGTCACGATATGTTCCTTCACCAAAAAGGTCAGTGGTTAATTCCAATTGAATTTCGGACATAATTAAACTCAGAGGTTCGAGCCGGATTGGAACTCCGACCCTCTGCTCTGCATGGGATTTCCCACACGTCCCTAAATTATTTCCCCATATACCTCCCCCCTACCTTTGTGTCAAATGATATTCCTAATATCTTGCTAAGTAAATAGGGAGACAGTGAAGAGATCCCAACCCCTATTTACGAACTTGAATGAGGCCCTTTATCACCCACAACTTTGTCTATCGCTGTTCCTTCTTTATTTGATCTGTCATATGCTTGACTTAGATCAGCTTCCTCATCAAACCTTCCTTCGTAGAGGAGGGCAAAATGGTGGCGGCCCACGTGGCGTCCACCAAAGAGTACCTGGTGCTGGACGACGTTCAGCGCGACCGGCGCTTCGCCCAGGGCCTGCGCTGGATCGACGCGAAGTGCGCTGTCGTGATGCCCATCATCAAGCCTGACGGCACTTGCTACGCCGTGCTAGAGCTGTACCGGACGTACCCGGAGAAGTATCAGCCGGTAGGTGAACGAGAACCAAGTTACAATAAAATTATACCAGTTGCACGTGAAGGCCTGCGCTGGCTGTAATATTATGTAAAAGTATCGGTCAGTTTTTTGGGTTTAACGCATTATCCTTTTAACCCATAGACTACCACTTATCCCGTAGGTTTCTTGGCAGAAGACACGTAGCACGTGACCGCGCAGTCGTCCACATTAAAAAAATCTATCTTTATGCAGAGGAGAAGAATGGAGCTTAAGTTTGCCACCCAGACTTTCATAAGAAAAAAGAAAAAGCCATTCCAAAGGTTCAGCCACTTTACGCGACTACACACAGTGGTGACTTATACTCTCCTCAAAGCAAAGTGATGATCGCGGCCATCGGGCCATACGTTCTTCTATGGCCGTCGTCACTTTACGAGCGAGTATAGCATTCAGCATCATGGGTATAGCGCGTATCGCTGATCATTAGAAGTTCTAGCCAAGGTGATAGTGTGTTTGTAACCCCCTCGTTCCGCAGAACGTGGTATACACAGTGGTGAGCGTGGCGTGCTGGGCGGGCGCCGCGGCGCACCAGGCCGCCGCGCGCGTCACGCTGCAGAAGACGGCCCACCTCAACGCTGAACTGCGGTCGCTACTGCACAGCTACTTCTGCGACTTGGCCTCCATCGACACCATGCTGACGGACATGCTGGTACAGGTGTACACAACTTAGAAGGCGCGTGGATTAAGCAAAAATATACTCTGCGTCAACGGCTTAAGTGCTTCACCGCGCGCCTTCTAAGTTGTGTCAGGCAGTCATGCTATAAAGGGTTGATTTTGGTTCAGGTCGTATAGTAACTCCAGGTGCCGCTCGCGAAGTCTTTGAGGTTCCTTCTATTATGAAAACTCCTTAAGGCTTAAATTAAATACCAAGACTTCAACTTTTTTCCATTTTTATTGAGCTTTCACAAACTTCAGTTTATTCGAATAAGTAGTTCCATGGAACGAGAAAGTAGAGAAGAAAAAAGTCTCGTCTTCCACTGTCCTAGAAGAGACTTAATGTGGGTAATAAAGTCGTAACTCTACGGTCTTTACTGAGTTGTAATGAGCTTTATTCTTCTTTCACTATTTTCAGAACTCTTCTCCAGAACGTACACTGAAGGTTAATCTCACTAGAATCCCCTGATAACAGGCCGTAGTGAAATCATTCATGGGAGCCATGCGCAGCAGCTTCTACATCATCGACCGCGAGCACATCGGCGAGGAGCTGTTCGCCGACATGTGGGACGACGGCTGGGGTGCCGAGCGCACCGCCATCCCGCGCAAGAAGACCAAGATCAAGTGAGTCTGACACACCACGATATACTCTGCACGGCTTCTGCTATTTGCTGTCTTTACTCTGCATGTCTTCTGCTTTTCGCTGTATTCACCAACCCTCCCTTGACGAAAGGTAGATGCTTTTTAGTGGACACAGCGTAAACCCACAGATATCTATACATCTGAATAGAGGAATTAGAGGATTAAACTAAACCCTCCATCTAGTACTTTGGTAGTCTGGTTCTTGTAGTCGTCTAAAAAAGAAGGAAGTTTCATATCAGCCCATTACTAGAGATATTATAACTATTAATATAATAACTTGGTAAATAGGGCTGCTTGTCTTGGCTGCTAATGTTGGATTTCTCAGTCAGCCACGGCGTAGATACCTACTCCGAGTGTTTAGTGGAAAACGGGACCGACTAGTCCCTCACCGCGTTCCTTATTGGTCTGTCGTCCAGTTTATCCCAAGAAGCGTCGCCAGCGGGGCTGGTGGCGCGCACCGGCGTGACCCTAAACGTCCGGGACGCGTACCGCGACCAGCGCTTCGCGAAGGATATCGACCCCACCACCGGCACCGTCGTACGCTCCTGTCTCGTGTCGCCTGTCGTCGACAAGAAGGGAGTCATCGGTTAGTCCTCCTCAACAGACTTAGGCCGGGTTCCTACACAAAACGCAAAATATGTGCTCCATAGAGAATGTATTAAATTTTAGCCATCCGTAGCGAATACGAGGCGGTTGTGGATGTAGGAACCCGGGGGTACGAACTTTCCCTACCAAATAGTTGCAAATTTTATGGGGTTCAGTTGTGATCACATGGTTGGCTGAAGGACAAGGGGATTAATCATCTAACAATTTAGAAAAAAATAATGAATTGATTTACAAGAATATCTCAGGCTTTTTTCATCACATGACGCGATTTATCTTTGATCCCTTGTTCTTCCTCAAACAACATTTATCCATCCATTTTAAATTTATTTAAGCTTAAGGGCGATTTTTCAACCGTCAAGTTAACATTTATTCATCGAATACTTCATTAAAATTTCTGTTCCAAAGAATGACAAGTTAAGTGTCTGACTGTTGAAAAACCGCCCCTGATAATGTTATAGGGGTGGTGCAGCTTACGAACAAGAGCAACGCCCAGCCGTTTAGTTTGGAGGACGAGGAAGTCTTCGGTGTCTTCGTGAGCTACTGCTCGCTCATCGTCCACTTCTACCACATGCACCAGAAGAAGATCTTCCACGTAAGCTTAGCTTTATATCTTTCTTCAATCAAGATTAGATCCCTATCTTATGATGAGTGCAACCTCGTGCATGTGCAGGGCCTGGTGTTGCCAGTGGGAGAGCCTAGTTCTAGGTTCGTCCGGGGAGGTGCCATCGTCTTCCTACCCCCGCTACCGTACTCGTACCCCGCTAACCTGCCGCCAAATAGCAGTGCTCGCAGTGGGGGATCAAAAGATTTCGGTGTCCATGGGCCGCAGTGACCACTTACCATCAGGTGGGATGTGCGCTCGTTTGCCTATACCACCGACATTAAGAAAAAATCTCCTTTATTGCACCTCGGTCTTTTCAGACAGGAAGGATTGGACCCTTGTAGGGACCATAGCCCATGACCTCTCACGGTGAGAGGAAGCTTGTGCAAAATGCGACTGTAAGAGACTATGGTAGTGTTGCGAGCTTGCGAGATATTGCCATTTCCATACAGTTCTCTCCATTCCTCATAGGAAAACTGGAAGAAATTCCTAAGAGGGCTAAGTTTGCCTTTACAGGTATATTATACATGGATTGCAAATATTGTAAACAATATTTTCATTGCTCATTTGTATATTAAAGTGTTCTTTACTTCCTTACCTGGCGCCATACCAGGCGCCATAACTGGGGTCTGTTATGGTCAAAGAAATTGGAACGGTCGGGCTAGGTCTCTAAAACCCTGCGCACTAAGGGCGGGTTGTTTCAAACCGTCCGTTAACTAAGCAACGCTCGTTAAATATTTTACTATGGGATAAAATAATGTTTCTGTATGGAATGAGAGCTCGGCGGCCATATTTAACGAGCATAAGTCCGTCAACTGTGTGTGCTTGAATCAACACACCCTAAGTCTAGGTAAAGCCGGCCCTGTCGTGTCCAGGAGAACCTGAACAAGCTGAACCGCGAGCTGATGCAGCTGCACCTGAAGCCGTGCCGCCATGACTACGACGAGCTCATGGAGACCAACGGGGTCATCATCGCGCCGCAGAACTTCAAGAGGTAAGTCTCTCTCGCTCCTGCTGGATACGAGTGAAAGAGACGGGTCGACAATTCTTGTGCTCTGGAATAAATTGGAACGTAAACGAAATCCATTTGGTTTGGTGTCCGTCTAAGAATATGCAATAGTTAAAGGATACTTTGCGAAATGTGAGTCAAAAATTAAATGCACTGTCCGTGTTTTTGTCAGCGCTCGTAAGGGTAGGGGTTGGCCAAATACAGATACAGGGTAGAGCATTAAAATGATTTAGAGATGGCAACCCTAGGTGTACATGTGTAATGCAATAATGAGTAGTTACAGGAGTCTTACATTAAATAAAACCCTAGGATAACCAAAGATGGCAGATTTTAAAGTTTTAGGGTTTCTGGATAACGAATTTTAGAGTTGAATGGGGATGTAAACTGGCGGAAAATGCGTAAATCCGCCAATGGCTTCATTTCTCTCCTTCCTTTTGGTGAGTAGCTCTTCTGGCGTAGATATTTAGGTATAATCGAATGCGAGAAGGAGATCCCATAACACGATAATACTAGTCTGAAAATCATCATTTCCAGCTACGACTTCCACATAAGCGAAACGAGCAAGGAAGACATGCCGGGACTCGTCTGCTACATGTTCGTGGAGACGTTTGCGGACCGCAACTTCGACCGCGCCCTGTTAGCGGACTTTACACTGACCGTGCTGAGCTGTTACCGCAACAATCCCTACCACAACGCGGAGCACGCCTTCTGTTTCACGCACACCATGTACATGATACTGTCGCATAATACGGGGTACTTTGATTCTGTTGAGGTCAGTATATAAACCTATGCTATTCCTATTTAGTAGGGTTACACAGTCACAGCTTGGCTCGCCACATCATCTCGGCACCCGTCTCGCATAAGTAATTCACAAAAATTTGTATAAAGAGTACTATAAAGCATACTATAAGGCGAAACTGTGCACAGTTTATGTGGTGACTGCAGGCCCTTAAGCACAGAATATTTAATAGTACTACATACAGAATGGCCACGGAATCACCCGCCTGAATCTAGGCGGCTTGCAACTCGCGCCCAACTCGCCCTTACCGTCATTTGTTTCATCCGGAGATAGTAAGCGAATCGTTGGCCCGCGTACTGGTACACACATTTACAAGTGTATAGACAGCCTCGCACGCACACAGACGTCCTCGCACCTAAACATTGACACTTCATTCGAATTGTGTTCGAAATCGTGCTTTTATAGGCCGTGTCCGCCGTGTGCCTCAAGTTCTAAATATCACCCCTAAACATAGGAAAGGTTCTTGAATGCAGTTTGCCTACAGAAATAGGTACGTAGTCTGAAGTTCACGGGGATACATTCTAAATTGGTCTTCAATGAGGAATACTAAGTAAACTCATTTTATATTCTGCTTTGGGAAATTTGCATCCTTGCAACAGCTATTCGTGCGGGAATGAGTGCTTCATCTCGCGGCCTTTGTTGCACTTCGTAAAAGTCTTACCAAACCTTACTGACTGAACCCAACTCCTAAGCGTGTCTGAGGCAAATCTGGCTAACCAGTTCCCATCAGTTGGAGCATCTCCCAGGTCGTCGTTTTAAGGACATGGAAAGACCAGCTTGGCCTGATGACAGTGGCGTGCACAAGAGTTATTAGACAGGGTAGACTACAAAAATAAAGTTCTTTGAATTTTGTGATTAATAAATGGCGTATGCAATAGGGTAGGACATTGTCTTTTTGCCTGTATGGAGTGCACTCCCACTGCCTGATCAGCTGATGATGATAAGGTTTCCCTGGACAGACAGCAGCGCTGCTCCTCTCAGGACTATGCCATGATCTGGACCACCCGGGGTTCAACAACAACTTCCTGTCTCTGAGCAAGCACCCGCTCGCGGCCATGTACAAGACCTCGCTGCTAGAGTACCACCACTACTTCCTCGCCAAGAAGCTCATTGAGGTAAGGGTTGACTTTTGAGGATTATACGAGTAGTGTGATCCTAGAAGGGGTTCCTTTCACATTCGTTAGAGATCTCGCAAAAAAGAAGGTCAGTTTTCCCATCTGTGTTCATATAACCCTGGCAGATCTAACCCTAGACATTCTGCCATTTTTATGAAGCCGTTGAAGCAGTTATGTAGGTAGACCCGCAATGTAATCACATAATATGAGTATCATTGATTGTGATGAATTGATAAAGTTAAAGAAAATGGAGCTACTCAATTCACCTACAAACGCTGTAATGTCGTTAGTCGCTACAGACGCTGGCTGGAGTTTGGTACTATCAGATCACAAACATCATTCCTTTTTCTTGCTGTCTTTCGATAGAGATCCGCAACTTTTTCACAACTCCATAGACCGCAGTGGCTTATCAGAAGGCCTGTGTGTTATCGTTTCCCCTAACCAAAAAACGTCTAAAAAATTATTCGGCGTCTCCAGGACAAACAGATCCTGTGCAACCTGCCGCCGTGCGATCGAGACCGCATCATGGAGGAGCTCAAATACGACATCCTGTGCACCGACCTCGCCATCTACTTCCAGGCACGGCATTTATTCTATTCTAGCTGCCCGCCCCGGCTTTGGCAAGGGTGTAAAACTTGCTCCCAGTCCGCTTGCTGTTCTCCACCATCTTGAACTGTCGTCTTCATATTTCTGTGATCTTCATATTTCATCCATTTTACTGAAAACCATAACAAATTATATATTAAAATATTTCTCTATAGGAACCACTCTATACTTATACCTATTCTATTTGTAAAAATCGCATGAAGCGGCAGAGAAAATGCGTAGGCCTGTTTCCAACAATGTGACACAAAGAAGCTGTAAGCTGTGGTGGTTGTGGAAATAGAAGTTTGAAACAATATACTCGTAAGAGCACCGGACAGTACTAGGGCATGATGATATTTGAAATGTTGGTACCAGGTGCGAGCACAGATGGCGCCACTCGCCGCTGAGCGCACATTCGACTGGACGCAAAACTCGCATCGCAAAATGCTCAAGGTGATTCGAATAACTTTCTACAGATTCTACCTGCTTGGATTATTATATTTAGTTGTTTTCTTACAATAATATTAAAGCAGAAATAACCATGTAGGTTTGAGGTTGTAATATGAAACCCGATATCAATATTCAAACCTTATATCCTGTCCGCCAAATACTAGAAGCGCGCCACTTTTGTGAGATTACTGGCATGGAGGCATTCAATCTTGGTCCTCGGATTGGAAACGCATTCGAAATCTTACCTTATGTCCATGGGCCACCGTGACCGCTTACCATCAGGTCGCCTGTGTGCTCGCTTGCCAACTAATGGCATAAACACAAGATGTTATCCCAACCTGATGAAAGTCATGAGAATCCAATAGATGTAGAAGACAATATTAAAATAAATTAGTACGGCGTAATTCGAAAACCATTTCGGTATCTCTATCTAAAGGACTCAAAAAAGATTTTTTGTTCATTACTTTTACAGATAATCGTGTTTTAGTACTTTTAGTAGTACCTAACTGGTGCGTGACGTCATCTCACATCTCACTCAATTCACTCACGATCGCTAAAGAAGCTAATAAAATAGACATGTTAAAAATTAAAATGTTGTCAATTGTAGATGCATTTTTATGATCTGCGGGTGGTAAAAGATCTTCTGATTGTATTCTTTAGGGTATTTTGATGACGACCAGCGATCTCTCCGGATGCTGTAAGCCTTTCGGCGTCGCCAAGGCCATTGCGGAGTCAGTGTACGAGGAGTTTTATAAGCAGGTAAGGGGTGGCTCCATCTATATTCCAACTGGAAGAAGAGATAAATTCCTTCTATTCGTCAAGATGCCTCCGAGATATTCATGGCAAGCTGTCGTTTTAATACCCATCTTTATACCTCGAAATTAAATAGAATTAAGATCTGAGAAAAACTACCTGAATAGTTTAATTATTCGGTGAATAAAAACGACATTGAAAAATCCGGACTATTTTTAGTGTTGCCAGGAACATAAGAAGCGAGCGTTATTTGAGGATGCGATACGAGGACGACAAGGAGCGGTTTATTTATGTAGTTCAAATAGCTTCGCATTAGAATTCCCCCTAGGACGACGAAGAGCGTTTTCTGTGCGGAGCTCGAATAGCTTCACGTTTCAACTCCCCCTTTGGGTGACAAAGGAGCGGTTTATTTATGTAGCTCGAATAGCTCCACGTTAAACCTCCCCCCCTAGGGTAACACGGAGCGGTTTATCTATGTAGCTCGAATAGGAATATAATTAAATGAATATGAATATATGAATAGGCATCACGTCAAAATCCCCAAAATAGAGACAAGGAGCGTTTTCTTTTAGTAGCTCGAATAGCTCCACGTTACAACTCCCCCTCAGGGCGACAAAGAGCGCGAGATGGGCTACACGCCGCTCAGCATGATGGACCGCAAGCGCTACCTGAACCAGCCGGCGGAGCAGATCCAGTTCCTCAGCGTCGTGGTGCTGCCGTGCCTGCTGCTGCTGCAGAGCGTCTTCCCCAACACCAGCCCGCTCGTAGACAACTGCAGGTAGCTCGAACAGCGCCTCGTTACAACTCCCCCCCACAAACACACTGTATTATTTAGACCGTACACATTTCGCTCGAATTATTTGAACAATTCTATTTTCAGATTAAAAAACTCCATTATGATCGATGGAAAATATGTATACGAAAAATATGATGCCTTTTTATTTTCATGAATTAAAACGCAGATCTCTTATTATTTAGACCTAGATGATACTGTAGCGGGGGGTTGGTGCTAGCTCACGTAGATGCTGTAGGCACGGAGATCAGCAGTGGAACGCGTCGAGTCTCTAATACCGTTGTGTTCCAGCGAGACTCTGCACATGTTCCAACTAAGGGTCGGTCTGGTTTCCGCTTCCAGGAAGACGCAAGAGGCATGGCACGAAGAGATCGAGGTGCGCGGCCAGCGGCTGTGGCGCCAGGAGGACTCGCTCAGCAGCCTCGGCCGCAGCAAGCTGTGTAACAGCGTCAAATCGAAGCCCGACGACGCTTAATAGTTTTAGTACAATCAGAGACAATGTAATCATGTTTATCTACACTTATGTCATAAACCCTCTATGACGCCTTCAAAAACCGCAAATTATGACCAGCATTAAGATGAACATTTTCCCAGATAGACCATCGAATTCCATTGTCTAATAGCATTCAAATTTCGAATATCTTCGAACAACAACGCGCGCCTATATTCTACAGTCAGACAGAGCGAAATCTTGTTCCAAATTCAAATGTCGACTCTATTTTTTAGTCTATGCTTTTTGAAAATCGAATGTGAAACACTGACGTATTCGAATTGCCGCCATTCTGGACAGATTATAAAGCATCTTAGAGGATTTATAAAATTAGTGTAGATAAAGTTGTGTATTCAACTGTACACAATTAGGCCTTAAAACACTAGTGCGATATTATTATGAAACTCGCCTGACGGCTCGTTTCATAAAACCCCTCTCGTGTTATAAGGACCTTTATGATGTTCCAGTTACATAAATTACTATTACGTCACCCTTGGCCGTAGAGTGGTATTTTATATATCTCACTTCCTGGCCAAGGCAAGACGTAAAACTTTAGACAATCCACGGGCGGTAATATTTAAAGCCCCAGATTGTATATTTATGGCCATCACCTTGTTGTCCACGCCACATGGGCGTATACAATTGAGCCTCGGCCTCGGGCAGCAAATGAGATAGGTAAGTAAAGTAGAGATCTTCTACTATCTAAAGTCCCACGCCTTCACATTTCAAAACGCTTCAATGTATGTAAAAGCACCACCAACACTCAACACATGTGTGCGTGCTGAGACAGCCATCAACTATGCGTTGAGTGTTGGTGATCCTTTTTAATTAATAAAAAAAAGCGTTTTGAAATGTGAAGGCGCGGGACTTTAGATAGTAGAAGATCTCTACAACAGGTTTATACAACTAAGAAGGCGCGTGGATTTAGCAATAATGGACTCTGCGTCAATGGCTTAAGCGCTTCGCCGCGCGCCTTCTAATTTGTGGCGTGCTATATGCATTTCGAAGACCGAAGCAAAAGTACATAATTCGTATATTTTTGAGCATCCGGAAATGTGTATATTTGATGGCAACAAAGACTTCTGCGTTTTTGGCCTATTTAGAGGCCTTTTATTTGTAGAGTACATGTAAAGAGAATCAAGGTTAACGAGGTATTTATTTTTAATTTTGTTTTTATTAGATTAACAAATATATATTTTTAGTATCACTGTCATCTTTCATTGTATACCTACCTAACTACGAAATTTACCTTGTTTAATCAGCGTTATTCACGAGATTTTATGGGGTGAGATTAGAATAAAACAATAATAGTGACATGATAGCAAATTTATTTCATTATATCCTATTATGATCGACATAATACGAAACCCAATGGAAATTCGTGTTTAGATCCCCAGACGGCTATACTTGTGTATATCTAACAGTCATTTACCCTCTAACAGATAACACATATGCTGTTCAACTAGATACAAAATTACGTTACTTTAAATTTTGTACACCCAAGGCGAAAAATACGTTTTTTTTTAATTTAAATTAGTCAATTCGTTTTAATTATCTAGAATCCAATAAAATAACTAACTAAACGCGCGGTTATCGAGGATACCCGAAACGCTATTACAGAAATAATGTTTCATCGCATGACTTCACTGTCACGTAACTCCTGAGTCACTGCAAAAACCTGATACAAGCTAACTTCATCACGGATTTGTATGATCAATACTTGATTCAACTAATAAATCCAATAATAACAGAACTTATTTTCAGTAAGTTTTTTCAAATATTAATTTTTTGGAACAAGCTTTTATTGCTGACTGTTCTTTTCTTTGTAAATCCTTCATCTACCCTTCAAGACGAATCAAACGACCCCAAACTCGATGGGTTTATGTGGTTTTATTACGGAGTTCCTATGGGCCACCTTCCAGCTCCATCATCAGATCAGCTACACGTCATCATAATAGTGCATTGTCACGCGATTTACATATTCGTGCAAAAATTCAGCTCAATCGGAAACCGGAAAGTGGGTCAAATTTAACTTGCAAGATTCCATTACGGACAATGGTTGTAGCATTAAGTCCGCCTTTTGTACACTGCATTTTTTTTTGTTTGTGCATTAAAGAGTTTAAATAAATAAATAAATGAGACAGGTGAAAATAAATAAAAGCTTATAAAAACATTCGCAAGTAACTCACGTCACGTGGCAGGATGTCTATCATATTCAACTTAACCCTTTCACTAAGCTTAGACACTTAGGCCTTTTTGCACCAAGCTGCTTACCTCTGGTTAGCTTCTGAACTCAGGGTTACTTGCATCGACTTAAGTTAGAGAGTAACCGGAGGTTAGCGGCTTTGCGCTTGTGGTCCTAATAGAGATCAGGTTCAGTTCTCATTTACGCTATTTACGCATCAGCCATAGCGGAGAAAGGGTTAAGTGCTAAAATTAAAGTTAAATCTAAGATCAGATTACCATCTTCTTCAGTCACCTTAAGTTAGGGAATGCACAGAAGATAATGTTGAATTTTCCTTATGTTCATTCCCCAACGTTACATGTGGGCAAGCAACAACATTAGAATAAACCAGTTCTGTAGGTATATTGTATATACAATACACTCAACTTAGACATTGCCGAACTATGAAACCATGTATATTATTATGTTCTTCAAAATTATTTTAACAAGGTTTGGCATCCCTCAACTCTTTACAATCTAACAACTGAATGGATCAATCCAATGTGCCGAAATAACAAATACGAAAGTAAAGTTACCTTAATTTTAATCTATTTGACTATAACATAATTACTTGATATACTAACTGAATATACATAGATATGAACGAGCGCTAAACAATTTCAACAATTCCAATAATATTGCTCAATTTGAAACAATAACTTATTTAATTTTGTTCTAATTTAATTTATATACGATTCACTGATTTTGCACCGGATGTCCGAACGCAAAAAGTTTAAAAAGGAAACTTTTAAAATTTATTTCTGGAATGGAAACGCAGTTATAAGTGAGTGAGATAGAAGATACTCTAACATATAACTGTTCGGTTGAGCCAAAAAAAGCTCCTTCAAATGTTCCTTTGCATTTTAGAGTAACAAACAAATTTGCGTTCCGCTGCTAATTTACATCCAATAATCTTGATCTCATACACATTTTCTATAAAAGTTACAACTTTGAAACAATTCCTCATATTATTTTAATAACAGTGTTCAAAGCATATCCACTGATGTATGGATAATCAACTGGCTATATTCATGCTCAAGGAAGCAGCATTACATGTGGGAAACGAAGGTGCATGTGTTGCACACATTGGCACTCAAAATCACTACCAAAGCATTCACATAATATTTGATAACACTGTGGCTACAATGAAACATCAATTGAATCAGAGACAAGGTAATTTAATTATAGACTGCTGTGCTGCTGACAACCTCCTTCAATTCTGTCGTACATCGGAGCAGGTCTTCAGCTCTGTATCCAACCAATATACAGGTGGCGCCTCAAATTTCCATACAGACTATCGGCTAAATAGGCAGCCAAATTTATTTATTTATTATTTATCCATTATAACATCTTTTTGGTTGTACCTTGCTTTTTCCATGATTGAATGAATGATTACACTGGAAAAAAAACAATACTAACAGAACAGGAGATCATACCACACCAGGTACTTGGATCATTTGATAATAGGGCCAGCCCTACAGAAAGATGTTTACATATAGATATGTAGCAATAACGACAGATCTGAATAAACTGCTAGAAACATTAAATTTCAAGAACATCTGCTAATGTTATCATGTTTTTGTGGTAATATTTACAATTGATATTGAGCTTTAAATATCCATAAGATCTGAATCATTAACTAAAAAGTCCAATGTTGAACTTGATTAATTTCATCCATAAATATAAATTTTATCACTGTTTCTGGCTGTTATGAGAATTTCGTCATTAGTAAGTATTTAATGTTAGGTCTAGGTAAATATTATATTAAAGATGCATCAATAAATTTGCATTTGTAAACCAATTATGAGTTTGGGGGGATATCTTTTGGCTGAATTGATATTATTACATTAAAAAAAACAACGGTCACAAAAACAAGTATGTTATGTAAAAAAGGATAGCGATATGAGTAGCGCGGCAGCTTCGGTACAAAAAGTCGCCGTGGACGAGGGTCCTTAGAAGGCGCGCGGCAAAGCACTTAAGCCGTTGACGGAGCCCTTAAGCAGCGCGCCTTCTAAGTTGTGTAAACCTATACTTTAAGACTCAGATCCTATAGACTCCCACATTATCAGAGCATGAACCAAATCAACTTTCACCTTGAATATACATGAGGATTGTTCCAAAGCCGGGCGGTGTGGTTTATTATGTGTTCCGTATCTTGCCGGGCACATAGTTCTTGTCGATGGTCGGGTCCTGGAGGAACATGTGCAGGCAGCGCTCGTTCTGAGCCAGCGGGTGTCCGGCGATCTTGTTGATAAATACCTCTAACCCTGAAGAATAAAATTACAAGAAGTAAGTACTTAATATAATTGTCGTAATAATTCGTGAATTATGACGGGATAAGTAAACTTTTGTATGCTGATGTAAATATAAAATGAGACCATCATTTTTGGAGCAATAAATAGTAAATTCAAAGCATAGGTATTTTGTAATATGAGATGAGCTGTAGTAGTAGTAGAGATGAACAATCCCAAACTACGAAATCATTCATACAGTGCAATATGGACATACTTTTACTGTAAAAAAACAACCATTAATCAAACATAAAACTACTTTACCTAACATGAATAGGTCATAAGCTATGTAGAGTTCATATGAATGTCTATTTAAATTTATGTATTACGTAAGCAAAGTGTAGACAAAAATTCTTATCAACAATACAATGCACAACAGCATGTTGTAAAATTGACGGTGAAGTTCAGCTCAAGATCATCTGAGGATAATGAACTTGTGATCTTGGTATAGTTCATTCAAAATAAAACTGACCATCGCCCAACATCTACTGTTTAATTAATAAGTAGGGTTGTAAGACGCAGGTTTGTCAGGAGGCACAAAGCATAGTGTGAACAATCAATGTGAAGTATCAGTACATATGCTAAACTTCGTTCAGTTTTATTACGTCTCTTTGTTGTCTGTTCCCTTCATATTTACGAACAAAAGCAGTTAAAAATCTGACGTTAAGTGCATTCCGTTTTATTTTGAATGAACCATATCAATTGTAGCAGGATGTTTACCTTTTCTACGATCCTCAATGAATTCCTCCTCGAATATACCGTCGTCTCCTCTGAAGGGTAGCTGCCTCTTCAGAGCTTTACCGGGCAAAGGTGGTACCACAATCTGAAAATGCAATGAGCATATTAATTACACAATTTATTAATATGGATTCGAGGTATGGTGTCACTGATTAAAACTGTTGATTACAAAATAGTGAATTTTGGTGAATAGATTTTGTTCCTGATTGATCATCTTGTTTAGAGTGGAACGTTAATAATAGGTCTAATCTTATTATATTCCGATTAGATTGTGCTCTGTTATATTGTATTGTTTTTATTTGTATGAGTAATCATTATGACTAGAATGAGTGACATGGTTAAAGCATTTTTGAATTGATATTTTAATGACTATGAATTTGTACATTTCGCTTATCATAAGTATTATCGAACTATACAGTATCCATTCTTTCAGGTCCTACTTATCAATGTTTATGAAAACAGATACAAAGTTACAATGCTCAAATATTATTGTTGTCGAGTAGATAACGGAAAATTGACCAATTATCAATAGGAGTCAAGTTCACACCTTACTGTCCCTTTCCAGCTCATTTCTGAGCCACTCGAAGTCGCTGTACCGCCGCCGCACGCTCGACTCCTTCACTTTGAACACGGGCAGATTGGTCTGTAAGCGAGAAATGGATTTTACTAGAATAATTGCCGCAAATCGACAGATCAACGCTCTGTGCGCGCTTCACCTTGGCCTCAGCTATACGCCCACAAAAAACAACACAAACACAACCAAGACGCGTAAACACATAATCTAATTACTCCGCTCTAATAATAGATCCCTGGTGAACTTCTTACCCTCATGCGAACTTCGTAATCCGTGTAGCGTTTCTTCCCGACTCCCATGGAAGTGACTGGATTCACCACGTCAATTTCTAGGAAATTGGCCGGCGCCGCGTATGCGTCGTCCAGGGTCTGTTTCTTTACATTGAGCCGCTTCGTCGCGTCCGCGGTTGTATCCTCGGCAGCCATCATTACGCTTTATTTCACAAACAATCACAAACTTTACGAATTGGACGGCCCACTAATCAAAAGGAAATGACATGATTTGACGTTTAAGAAAAATCATGGCGATGTGTCATCGGTCAAGTTCAAAAACCTACTATCAAAATTTCAAAATCTACCAATACTTATTTATTTTGAAAGGTTGTTTGGGTAAATTTAGTTCATTTAGCTAATATGAAAATATTTTCATAAATATAAGAATTTGAATTTAAGATTGGGACGTAAATCGACCGATAGAACGTACTTTGTAATTGCATTCAAGTAACTACCATTTTAGTAGAAAAGTTATAATATGGAACACCAATTTGTTGTCATAAAACGTTTCGTGAGTCATGCAACGGAATCATCTATTATGCCAATGCATAAAATATTGATTCATGTGAATATTCATAAATGGGCATTGATGTAGTAGATTCTTTGTTTACTTACCCTGCAGCTAATACTCTAGAGTTATTATAATATCGGAAACACTTCTTAAGCAACAGAGTGATTCATTCATGGAACAAGCTGCCAGAAGACGTAATTTCAGCACAGAGCATTAACCAGTTCAAGAACAGACTTGACAAATTCTTAAACAGCCCAAGAAATACTTAAATTGAGAACAACGGGGATACAGGCATTTATCAGTTGATCAACTGCCTGCCTGTCAATATAATATAATAATATAATATATGCTTATTATGTAGATTTACTTCAATGTCTTACCATCTTTTCCAGTATATATTAGGTTTATTTAACTGGAATGAGCTGTCCTACCTCATGGCTAGAACCGCGCCTTCTGACAGCTTACACCGTATATTTGTCAGGTTATGGTTATTAAATTAAAATACAATATTGCTTAATAAATAATCTTTAATGATCTACAAGAACTGGCTCATGGGGTCCTCCTCGCGCTGCCGTTTCATCCTGTAGGCCTCCATTTCCTCTTCCGTGGGCTCCTTGGCCTCGTACATGCTGTTGTACGGCCGCTTCCGCTCGTCCATAGACAACAGATGCGACGCGTGTTTCTGGTGCCTTTCTTCTTTTTCTAACGCCTGTTTGGACAAGGTAATGCCAGTTAAGTAATAATAACTACTACTACTACTACTACTACTACTACAGCCTATTTGCGTCCCACTGCTGGGCACAGGCCTCCTCTCATCACGAGAGGGTTTGAGCTATAGTCCCCACGCGGGCCCAGTGCGGATTGGGGACTTCACACACATCTTTGAATTACATACTTCACAGATCCGCGCAGGTTTCCTTGCGATGTTTTCCTTCACCGAAAGATCAGTGGTTAATTCAAATTGAATTTCGCACATAAGTAAACTTAGAGGTGCGATCCGGAATCTATGGAAGAATGAACTACACTTGTAATGCCGGAATCGAAGTTTTCGCCTCAGCAGCGCCATCTGAAGGCGCTACCGCCTAGACTAGACTATTCGCCTAGGTGGCTTGACACTTGTGGCGACCGCAGCGCCTACCTACCCGATTTGGTGTCCACTTTTGGAAGTATAAAGATTGCGCTCCTTCACTTCAACCCTCCATAAATCAATCTAGTTATCTATCAGAGCCTCTATTTCAGACGATTCTAGTGTAACTAGCGCCTGATGCTATTTTTTTACCGACTGCGCAACGCAAAGGAGAGTTACGTGTTCACCAGTCTGAATATTTTCCAATCACGTTTTATTAGAACATGTATCTAACATTTACCATTTTAAGTTTCTCCTCTTTCTTTTTGTCCTTCTTCTCCTTCTTGCGTTTCTTCTTAGATTTCTTCTTCTTTTTCTTGCTGGTCCTTTCTGTCTTGGAGCGGATGTCGGCCTCCGATTCAGAGCTGGAACTGGAGTCTGATGATGACGAGTCATCTGGAAGTTGGAGACGGGTGCTTAAATCGTAGTCTTGCGAAGCATGTTCAGTGTATTTTAAGTTTCCGAACACAAGAGGTAAAAACGGAACCCTTAATAGGAAACCTAAAGCGGAACCGTCAATACTTTTCGAGTTATTTAAGAAAATAGGCGAAAAATGACTATTCCCCCCTCCCCCTTATCTCCGAAACTACTGGACCTAAAATTTTGGAAAAAATACGGAGGATAGTTATTGACCTATAGATTACAGGAAAATTATTAAGAAGTCCGTGGTATTTGTAATCTATCATATAAAAGAGCTTATCCTGTGAAACAGTTTGAAAATTACCCTCTCCACGCGAGTTTAACTCGCTTCTTGGCTGGTTTTTTTTTTCATGTAAATTGGTAGGCAAACGAGCACACAGGCCACCAGATGGCAAGCGGTGACCGCGGCCCATGGACACCGAAAGATTACTTATTAAGAAAGCATAAAATCTCAAACCTACCTGAGGCAATTTATAATACATTACATTAATTAATTTATAGTACATTACAGACCTAGGGTGGTGAATTCGTAAATGTCCCAGATCGCAGGTGAGGGCCATAAATATGCGATCTGGGGCTTTACGAATTACCGCCCGTGGTTTGTCAAAAGTTTTACGTCTTGCCTTGGCCAAGAAGTGAGATTTTCTCTCCGCGTAGCGGGCAGAAAATCTCACTTTACGGCCAAGGGTGATGTAAAAATAATAATAACACTGACATATTCTCCAAATAGGACCTTAGTTTTCTTACTAGCTTCTGCTCGCGACTTCGCCCGCGTGGAATTCGGTTATCGCGTTCCCGCGGGAACTATGCGTTTATCCGGGATAAAAAGTATATCCTTTCACGGGTCTCCAACTATCTCTATGACAAATTTCTTTTCAATCGGTCCAACGGTTGAAGCGTGAAGAACAGACAGACAGACAGAGTTACTTTCGCATTTATAATATTAGTATGGATTGCTAGTGTATACGCAAACGGTGTTCTGATGGGGCACACAGACAGAACACATCCCCATAACCACCTTAATATGCGTTAAGCGGCTAACTCCTACTACTACTACAGCCTATTTTCATCCCACTGCTGGGCACAGGTCTCTCATCACGAGAGGGATTGGGCTTTAGTCCCCACGCAGGCCCAGTGCGGATTGGGGACTTCACACGCATCTTTGAATTACGTCAATTTGAATTTACCACTGAGCTTTTCGGTGAAGAAAAACATCGTGAGGAAACCTGCACGCATCTGCGAAGTAATTCAAACGACGCTCGCATCCATTGTATTTGTTTGACACGAACGCAGCACCACCGGCTCCACCCGAATCTGACCGTTCCTTTTCAATAACTAAACAGTATTTTCCTAACTAATATTATAAATGTGAAAGTGTGTTTGTTTGTCCTACCTTCACGTCGCAACGACTGGGCCGATTTGAATAAACTTTGCTATGGAGATAGTTTGAAACCCTGGGAATAACATGGGATACTTTTTATCCCGATATTTCCACGGGAACGTATTTTTCACGGACCAGACCAGTTTTTCAATACTTCTATAACCATAGCCATTTCATTTCATTTCATTTATTGAATTGCAATAACGCCCTGACAGTGCACACAATTTTCTTCATCATCATCATCATTTCAGCCGATAGACGCCCACTGCTGGACATAGGCCTCCCCCAAGGCGCGCCACTCAGACCGGTCCTGTGCCACTCGCATCCACCGCGTTCCCGCGACCTTTACAAGGTCGTCACTCCATCTTGTTGGAGGCCTACCGGCAGCTCGTCTACCGGTTCGAAGAGGATGGAGAGGGCTATGCTCGGGGTTTCTCTGCGTGATAGAATCAGAAATGAGGATATCCGCAGTAGAACTGGGGTCACCGACATAGCCCGAAGAATTGCGAGCCTTAAGTGGCAGTGGGCGGGGCACATTGCTCGCAGGACTGATGGCCGATGGGGCAAGAAAGTCCTGGAGTGGCGTCCACAATTTTCTTAGTCTAACATTATATAGCCATATGTATAGCCATATGTATAGCCATATGTATAGTGTCATCGGGTATGCAAATTCCAAGTCTACGCGGGACGAAGTCGCGGGCATCGGCTAGTAATCTATTATTTTAATAATGTTTACCTTTTTTGTTCTTCTCTGTGTTTTCTGGAGGTTCTTTGGCCGTGATGTTCGAGCTCGCTTTCTTGTCATCTTTGACTTCTAGAATGACTGATTTGCCCGCTTCCCCCACGCAATATGACATCTGAAATGTAACCAGACATTCAATGTATAGTAGTTAGTAGCTGAAGTGTTACTTTCGTTACTGACCGACTGATGACAACGCACAGTCGAAACTACTGGTAGTAGAGAGTTGAAATTTGGCATGTAGGTTCCTTGGGGAGTGTAGGGGAACACTAAGAGAAGACTTTACCGGAATTCCAACGGAAATGTTTACGCGCATACGAACGAAGTCGCGGGAAAGAACTAACTCTATCCAAAAAAAAAAACTAACACCGGGGAAAACGAGGAAAATACATTTTTAATATAACTTGCTCAAAAAGTAAACATTTCGATACCTGTTTAACGTGCCAAAAGTTTGTCATTTGCGAACGAGCGTTTTTTGGTTTTTTGGCAGCGTGCCTAACGTTGTTTTTTTACGAACTAGTGCGTAAAGTTTTTCGAGATTCATCCTGTTGGTTTATTTATTTATTCTTTTTTTTCGCCAATGTATTAAAAAATGTCGTTTGATGCAAGTGCGAAAAGTTCGTCATTTTATCACGAGTCCCTAGTGTTAACGCTCGCTTTCCCTCGCGCCAACATAAATAAGGACTCGTGATAAAATGACAATTTCGCACATAATATACATTTTTAATTAGTTTAGCAATTTCGAACGTTCTTAGAAATTTTACTCTTACTTCTATTATTATATTAGCCTTGGATGATGGATGGATTAGTGCGAACGCTTGACGCGCCACTTGACGCTCCGCCGGTCCCGGAACGAGGCCTTACCTTGATGAAGGAGTGACAGCACTTGTAGCCCCACTGGCCGTCGCGCCAGTACGAGCCCCAGACGGACGTGTGGTTGTTAATTAACACGTCCTCCTCGTATTTGCTCCTGCAACAAGATATGGGGTTAGTTACACTTAACACATTGTACAATACATTGTCTCGAACTTTCGCGATCCACACTCATATTAAACACACTAAAAACTAACGTCACTTCAGTCTTCTCGTGACCACGGCCGCTGCATCGCGGCCGAAACGTCGAGTAAATAGTTTTTACGCGAATAAGTGTGTTTAATACGAAGTATTATATTTATTTCGAGCTGCACTTAAATGCGGGGCATTTTAAACGGATGTCATTAATAATGTTTGAGACCGGCAACGTATCATAGACTAGAAATCCTGAAGACTCAACTTAGCCGAGCCCCTTGTTTCCATATAGAGATCTTCTACTATCTAAAGTCCCGCGCCTTCACATTTCAAAACGCTTCAGTTTTTTTTTCATTATTTAAAAAGCACCACCAACACTCCCAACGCATAGTTGATGGCTGTCTCAGCACGCACACATGTGTTGAGAGTGTTGGTGGTGCTTTTTAAATACATTGAAGCGTTTTGAAATGTGAAGGCGCGGGACTTTAGATAGTAGAAGATCTCTACCTATAAGAAGTGTCAACTGCACGTGACGTCTAAAACATGCTGTCACGGTCGTTCCCAACTTGTGTCAAAAACACACGGCGGACACGGCCTATAAAAACACGATCTCGAACACAATAAAGATGACGAGATTTTGTTCCCTTAGTCTATCAGGAAGATTATTGAAAAATATTGGACACGTATTTTTTCTTTTTTCACGGTCGTTCCTAACTTGTGTCAAAAACACACGGCGGAAACGGCCTATAAAAAAACCCTTTTTCGAACACAATAAAGATGACGAGATTTTTTTTCCCTTAGTCTACCAGGAAGATTATTGAAAAGTATTGAACACGTATTTTTTTTCTTTTTTCACGTAATCAAACTTATACGGAGATATATTGAGTTGAAATGTCGCGTGACGTCACGGTTAGGTACGATTTATACCTAACGGTGACGTAGTTAGCCCCCACTCTCCAACTTTAATGCGTTTTAACTTAGTCATTCTTTGTTAATTTGATAAAAAATACGTGTCTAATATTATTTTATTACCTGACTGACGGACTAATTAGAATTTAGATTTCTTCACCCTGTCGTCATCCCTATTAGAATGAAGTGGCAATGTTTGCGTGCGAGGACGTCTGTACACTTTTAAATGTGTGTGTACCCACTACGCGGGCCAACGATTCACTCACCATCTCCGGATGACGGCGAGGCGAGTTGGGCGCGAGTTGCGCGCGGGCTAGATTCAGGTGGGTGAGTGCGTGGCCATTCTGTACGTAGTACTATTAAGGCGGTTCATAGACCCAGCTCAGCCGTCACTGTCACTCGTGGGACGAGTGAAAGAGAAAGCGCTACGCACAGAACGCCCGATTTAGTTACTTTTTAACGCGTTTTAATTTCTATAAAAATACCGTCTAAAAAAATGCCATTTATAAAGCTGTCGATGTATGCATATAATATGGATATTTTTTGTGTTATAATTAGTTTTACACTGTTTGATATAATAAACTGGAGTAAAGTTGGATTAGCGGTCCGAGTTAGAGGTTACTTTGGAATTAAATTGTATCGAGCGAAGTTTCGTGAATCGTGTATCGAAAGCTGTCAATGTAAGGATGATATAATCAAATATAACATATGTTTTTTTCATATTTTTATTTTTTAACATTTCTTAGAAAAGTAGGATCTCAAATGAGCAATTTGACGATGCTGGGTCAGGGAAGGGCCTTAAATATTCTGTGTCAAAAGCTTACTTGGCCAGCTGTCTTTCCGGGCCGTTGGCAACGGTTCCGTCGCGGTTGTACTGCGTGAACACTTCCGTCTGGGCCAGTAGCAGTTCCCGCGGAGGCACCTTCAGATGCTCTTCACCGCCATATTTCTCCAGGACCGACTCTTTCACCTGAAGAAAGGACAATGGAATGGTAAAATGAAAAATATTAATGTTACAAATGCAAAGGCATTTTTTTGGTTGCGAGTTGCATAAAACATAACCTTTAGTTCTCAAATAAACTTTATCTACACTCATATCATAAACCCTCTATGATGCGTTCAAAAACCGCAAATTATGACCAGCATTAAGATGAACTGTTTAGTTAGAACAGATTTCTTATCTGTGAAAATGTTCTAATAGCTGTATTCTCCCTCTCTTAGCGTGCCTCTTCAGTCTTGAGGGTTGGCCGCTAGCTTCTTGTATGCCTTAATAGCTGTATTACACCATCGAATTCGATTGTCTAATAGCATTCAAATTTCGAACATCTTCGAACAGCAATGCCCGCCTATATTCTTCAGTCAGACGAGCGAAAGTTTGTTCCAAATTCAAATGTCGGCTCTATTTAGTCTATGCTTTTTTGAAAATCGAATGTGAGACACCGACGTATTCGAACGAATTGCCGCCATTGTGGACAGATTTTGAAGCATCTTACAGGATATATAAAATGAGTGTAGATAAGTTGTGTATGCAACTGTACATAATTAGGCCTTAAAACAGTCGTGCGATATTATAATGAAATTCGCCTGGCTCGTTTCATAAAACCGCAGTCGTGTTGTAAGGACCTTTATTATATAGCAGTTGCATAATAGTACGTTACTACAGAGGCCGGGAAGGAGGATGTTGCTGGCCGAGTAATATATACCGGATAGTTACGAGGCCGACAACTTCCGTTCCCCGCCGATGTATGTATAGTGCTTTTCTCAAACATGCAATGAAATAAATAAATAAAACTTTAATAGCTTAAGAGTCACGTCAGGGTAGTGGTGGTATTTGGATGACTAAAAAAAATCACGGTTATGGCATATATAACGTAGTTGAAAGGAAAACTATCACAGCTAAGTAGGCTATACAAACTTGCGAGTTATTACTCGACCAACTTATAAAAAGATTAAAAAACCAATGATATTTCTCGAGCGGCAGGGGCGTCGGGCGGGCACGTCATACCACAGGCTAGCTAGATGCTAATAAGTCTTAGAAAGGAACTGTGGGCATCCTCAACTTCGGAACCCTATACTTTGCGCGTGGCCCGACACGCACTTGGCCGGTTTTTATATAAATAAAACTGCGATACCTATGCAGCAAATATGGTTCATGTTTTTCAATGGTTGTATTGGCAGAATGTCATAGCGAACCATAGAGTAAATATTGCTTGTAGCTTTTTTTAAATGGCGTATTTACTACGTATATTACCTCCTACGTATATTACCTGCTACGTATATTACCTCCTACGTATATTACCTCCTACGTATATTACCTCCCACGTATATTACCTCCTACATATATTACCTCCCACGTATATTACCTGCGACTTGAACTGCTGGAAGCGGTCCTTGTACTGCCGCTGTAATTGCTGCAGCTTGGTGGGCTCGGCCAGCAGATGTACGTCGACGCCTTTCGCGTGCGCCTCCCACGCGAACAGCTGCGCGGCGGCGTGCGCACGCGTGTCGCCCGAGAAACGGACGAAATTCTCGCCCGCGTAGTCCGACCTGGAGGGAAGTAGATAGTCTCGCTTGTAGATTGAGTAAGACAGACATCCATATCCATATCGCATTCACTGCCACCGACGCATATGTGCGTTTTGCTGACTTTCCCGCAGTGCCTTGAACGCACATGTGCGTTGCAATGTTCCCTTAATGACAGATGTGGCACCTGGCGAAAGTTCGTAAAACAGAAGTGGCAGTGAATCTAAATATATAAAACTCAAAGGTGACTGACTGACTGACATAGTGATCTATCAACGCACAGCCCAAACCACTGGACGGATCGGGCTGAAATTTGGCATGCCGGTAGATGTTATGACGTATGCATCCGCTAAGAAAGGATTTTGCAAAATTCCCACGGGAACGGGAAAAATCGGGATTTTACTTTTTAATATTTCTGCGCATACTAAGTTGCGGGGAAAAGCTAGTTAATATTATAAATGCGAAAGTAACTCTGTATGTCTGTCTGTCTGTTACCTCTCCACGCTTCAACTGCTGGACCGATTGAGATGAAATTTGGCATGGAGATAGTTGGGGTCCCGGGAAAGGACATAGGCTACTTTTTTAGCCGGAAAAACGCATAGTTCCCGCGGGAACACGATAACCGAATACCACGCGGGCGAAGTCGCGGGCAGAAGCTAGTTAGACTAAGACATAAAAAAATGCAAAACGCGCCTTCAAACCCCAACAGACTGTAATGGCAATGTCAAGTTTACTAAAAGATTATCATTACTTTGGTTGCCTTAGTTGGGTCGGTTCACTCGACACCGACTTCGCACATGTCGGAGTATGAAGGCGGTTTAAATTTTTTTTCGGCTTCAGTTTCTTAACATTACAATACAATACAATATACTTTATTGAACACCACACAATCAAGGAACAGTAGACATAATGTAATAACACAAAAAGGTATGGCATACAGCAGGCGGTCTTATCGCTTAATAGCGATCTCTACCAGACAACCTTTGGATAGTGGAGATGAAGAAAAACAAACTAGGTTGGTAGGCGGTGCTCTGTACTAAGATGCATTACTATAGAAAGACATTAGTAAATCTGTAGTCTTCGAAATTAACACCAAAATCATCTACATAATGGCAAATTTAGAGGAATACCCTTATTTTCTCATCGATCCCACCATCAGAACTGAACAAAATTAATATGGGACCATTTATAAAATTAACTTGGAAGTACCACCTTTCGAACAAAAAAAAGAAATCATAGAAATCGGTTCACGTTTACTATTTCTTTTCGGTGAAAATACATTAAAAAAAAGATTCCGACGTAATGTGCTAACTACTAAGGGAAGGTTGAATTAAGCATAGTTGACGGACTCCCGGTCGTTAAATATGGCCGCCGAGCTGTCATTCCATACAGAAACGTCATTTTGTCCCATAGTAAAATATTTAACGTTAACTTTGTATTTGTAGTTAATTTTAACGGACGGTTTGAATCAACCTATCCTAATATTCAACTACATGTACTCCCTGCGAATCTACATACTGTTAGACAGATTCTTAGCCACGTCACTAGTTTGACAAGACTATGAGTAGAACGGGACGCAAGGTGTCACACTAGCGGCACCTGTCAGAATGAAATAGAACTGTCATACGAGACTTGGCGCGTCTTCGACGCGTCTCTAAATTGAATTTACCTGACGAGTGGAAATTGTAGTGGTTTACATGAATACATATCGTATTTATTATAATTGGTGCTTTTATTTATTTATTTAACTTTTTAAGGAAAACTTACAGCATTTTATAATACAGTACTAAATATACACTTAAGTAGAACATTTTGTCCAACACAGTTTCCACAAGTGACTCGAACAAATTAAAGAAGGTATTAATGACTTATTAATACCAAACATGAACACATCATATTTATATTTAAAAACAACACCAATAATAACTTACTCTGTGGCAACTGGGTTAGGGTTGTCTCTCATGGAGCGAGTCTTGGGATCATAATATGCAGAGTTGGGGTCTAGATTCCGCAGGTACTTGGCTGTGTCTTCGCGGATACGAAGATTACGCACCGTGATACGTTGTTTCGAATCCACCTGGAAAGATTACAATGATATCAACTACTGGAGGAGAAAAGCTAGAACAGAACGGAATGTAAGATGAGAACTGCCAATGATAAAATGTATTACACAAAAGTCATCCACGAAATACATTTCTTTTTAATACAGGTGCTCTAAAAGTAAACATTTCGATACCAAACGTGCCAAAAGTTTGTAATTTCCGAATGAGCGATTTTTGTTTTTTGACAGCGCGTGAGCGTGCCTAAAGTTGTTTTTTACGAACTAGTGCTTAAAGTTTTTTGAGCTTCATCCTGTTCGTTTATTTCTTTATTCTTTTTTTTCGCAAATTTATAAAAAAATGTCGTTTGATACACGCACGTGTATCAAACGACATCGTCCCTAGTGGTAACGCTCGCTTTCGCTCGCGCCAACATAACTAGGGACTCGTGATAAAATGACGAACTTTTCGCACTTGCATCAAAATGTACTATTTCAATGGCATTACACTGACAAACAGGCAGACAGCCCACCTGAGGCCCACTACACACATATTTGTGTAATGTATTTATTTATTACTTTTATTAGCCTATTATAGAAGAGTATAGGATATTTTGTATAATAAGATTTCTTTATTTACCTTGGTACCTGGCATGTCCACCTCGTCAACATATTTGTCCTCATCCTCCTCAGCGTTGTCATCATCCTCTGTTGCAGTTGGATCTACAACAATAATAGATATTAATAAATATTATAATTAAATAGGTATACATACTAATGTGGAAATATTTGCAAAGAAAGATTTTCATCCTGCTGCTGAAGATAATAGTAATGCACGAAAAGTACATACAAATAAAATTAATATATTTAAACTGATGACTAGTCATAAAAATATGGGTTTACTCGTACTTATAAAGATACTGAGCTCTGAGCAGCCGCAACTCGAAACTACAACTATTATAAGTAACAAGTAACACTTGAAAATGATAATATTTATTCAGCAAATAGGCCACATCTAGGCACTTTTACGCGTCACTTTTAAATGAATTTTACAGAAATGAATTTACCAGCGCTTCCTAGACCCATTGCTTGAGAAGAAGCGCCGCAACAAACTCAGCAGAAGGCCTAATTTCTGAATATTACTGAATGAAAACATGAATTATCGCTCTATGCTTGAATAAAACATTATGTATGGATTGCAACAATTATCATAGGAACACGAAAATTTTAGGATTTTGTAAGTACTATCTTTGGAAAGCTTTCCCTCGCATTTTAATGTAATCTTATAATTTGAATGCCTAACCAACAAATATAAAACGAGACGCGTCATTCAACCATAGAATGATAACTTCTTTTTTAATTCAGTAATATTGAGAAAATAATAAAAACAGCGAAACATTTGACAGCTATATGCGACGTTGCCAACTTTCGGGATAAACCCTCTTAATTACAAACTATCTAAAGAGCTTCTACGACTCAAAAGATATATTTCATTTAATTTCTCTGCGAGTGCGGAACTTTCATACATAAACATAGTATTTACCTAGAGGCATATTATACACCCAAAAGAGATACAAAATATCACCGCCCAAAGAATCTGGAAATTCCAGGACTCAACGGGCATTTCAGGGGAACTGTTACAAAACTCAAAAGGGCCATCACAATAGATCAGCCATAGTCGAGATGACACCCATAAATAAAATAAATAAAAAATAAAAACGGTGACACACATATGCCCTACAAAACCCCAATAGTAATAATAACACTTTGTTGTATTTCTTACTGTTTTATTATATACTACTACAGCCTATTTGCGTCCCACTGCTGGGCACATGCCTCCTCTCACCATGAGGGCCTAGTGCGCATTGGGGACTTCACACACATCTTTGAATTACTTAGCAGATGCGTGCAGTTTCCTCACGATGTTTTCCTTCACCGAAAAGCTCAGTAGTAAATTCAAATTGAATTTTGCACATAAGTAAACTTAGAGGTGCAAGCCGGAATCAAACCCCCCCAATGTATCATCATTCATCATCATCATTTCAGCCGATAGACGTCCACTGCTGGACATAGGCCTCCCCCAAGGCGCGCCACTCAGACCGGTCCTGTGCCACTCGCATCCACCGCGTTCCCGCGACCTTTACAAGGTCGTCACTCCATCTTGTTGGAGGCCTACCGACAGCTCGTCTACCGGTTCGCGGACCCCACTCCAGGACTTTCTTGCCCCATCGGCCATCAGTCCTGCGAGCAATGTGCCCCGCCCACTGCCACTTTGCAAAGAGTTTGCAAAGAGGTGCAAGCCGGAATCAAACCCCCCCAATCATCATCATCATCATCATCATCATTTCAGCCGAAAGACGTCCACTGCTGGACATAGGCCTCCCCCAAGGCTCGCCACTCAGACCGGTCCTGTGCTACTTGCTTCCACCGGTTTCCCGCAACCTTCACGAGGTCGTCGCTCCATCTTGTTGGAGGCCTACCGACAGCTCGTCTCCCGGTTCGCGGGCGCCACTCGAGAACTTTCCGGCCCCATCGGCCATCAGTCCTGCGAGCAATGTGCCCCGCCCACTGCCACTTAAGGCTCGCAATTCTTCGGGCTATGTCGGTGACCCTAGTTCTACTGCGGATATCCTCATTTCTGATTCTATCACGCAGAGAAACCCCGAGCATAGCCCTCTCCATTGCCCTCTGAGTGACTTTGAGCCTTCTTATGAGGCCCATCGTAAGCGCCCACGTCTCGGAACCATAAGTCATCACTGGCAACCCCCCCAATGTATATAATAAATAATTTACTTATATATAGTTACTTTACCTTGCTCCAATTTCTTGGCCCTGAGTTCCCTCTTGGCCTCCTCAATCTTCTTGTACTCCTCGATGATGGCCTTGTGCTCCGCCGGGTCGTAGCCGTTCCACCTGTCTCTCTTTCCGTCGTAACTCAGGTTCAGAGTGGGCTGGCTAAACTCATCAGGAGCTATTCCTGCGTTTGTGTATTTTGCTCCGATCTAAAAGGATGGAGTTTTCATTTCCTTATTTGAACTTTAAAACCTGTTAGTATAAACTAATATCATAACCGAATGCAAAAGTGTTATGTTTTTTATAATTTAATGAAAGCCCAAATACAAATTACATTAATAACAAACATTTTTTATTTTATTTTGATTAATCTAAGAGATTTACCTTTCTTGGTCTATCCAAGCAATCCTTTTTCTTATGAGTCATGGCTCCACAATTTTCACATGCCCCTTTTCTGAATTTTGTGGTGACTTTAGTCTGAAATATATAACAAACCATCATTTTTTAGACTATCTCAACAATGTCCAATTTTTTCTTCTATGGGGGAATGGGAAAACAAACAGCGATAATAATACAGATCAATTACAACTTTGGCTCACACATTTACCAACTTAACTAAATAGTAGGAGTGTATGTTAAGAATATACTTAAAATACTAGAGAATAATATTTTTTCTTTGATTAATAATACACAATACATACTGTATCCACACCCTTATTGTAGAATGTGTCTAGTTTAGTGAATGATGCTTCCCGATCTTCCTGTGGCCGCTGATGCTTGAGGGTCGGGCCGGCTGTGCCATAGTACCAAGGAGCTGACGAAATGTACTGTGGAATGTGCGGGTTTATGTCCTTGCCTGGAAAAGGTTTTAAAATGTAAGTTTTGACATAAAATTGTGCCTAGGAACTTAAATTAGAAACAATTTGACTATGCTGTGACTTTCTACTAATTCTTTTTTTTTTTTTTTATGTAGAACTGACCAGCGATTAGCCTCCATCTCACCTGATGGAAAGTGATGATGAGGCCAAAGATGTAGCTCACTGGGTCAGTAAATACCTATTCACTCTAGTCTTGAAGACCTGTAGATTATAACTGTCGGGGAAAACAGAGGACGGAAGAGAGTTCCATTCCTTAGCAGTCCGCATCAGAAATGACGATGCGATGTTTTGACATAAAATTGTGCCTAGGAACTTAAATTAGAAACAATTTGACTATGCTGTGACTTTCTACTAATTCACAGCTAAAATGCATCAAACAGAGAGTGCTGTACATATTTTGTACTTTCTTCTCATACCGAATAACATAAGAGATTTGTCCAAATAAGAACTGGTTATTAGGACTATAATTCATGAAATTTGCTTACATTTTTATCTTCACGAACGTGATAACAACATCCAAACACAAACATGCCTAAGCATCCATTTATAGGTTAGGATTCAGATAAATACCTGTTTCGTCGACAGCCGCAGGTGCAGTACCCGCTTTTCGAGCCTCCTCAAGCTCTTTAGCCTTCCTCCAGTCCTCGCGAGACTTCTTTTTTGGTTCATCATCCTCTTCACCACCATCATCTTTATTGCGCAATATCTGCGAGACTGACGCCCTGGTCGTAGCCGCCATTGTCACACACTCTCGTTAAACCAGAAGTAAAACTTGATTATGACAAACTAACAAGAAAATTGTGGAATACGTTCCACAGCAACTAAAAATTAAAAATCAATCCATTGCTCGATGTTTTCTTCCACTTCACTTTCCAAATTGACTGTCAGTCACTACTCAGTACTACTGACTGACTAGAGGTGTGTAGATCAGGAATGAGAGATTCAAATGAACTATATCTTTACATTTATATCACTCGCTCACTCGCTCACTGACGAATTAAACAACTCACTATATCAGTTGACATTTCAGTCCATCCCGTTCTGAGCCGAACAGACACGTGAGAGCACTCTTCACACTTACGAATCGAACGTATAAATCTGTCTCATGCATACTCGCTCACGTTAAGAATTCATTGTGTGAGTCGCTCAATTCGCTCAGTTTTACCTGTGTGTGTGATATAGTTCATTGATTGTCATGATTCCCTACAGATGTCGCGATTAAGAGTTGTAGGAGTTTATAGATACACTGAGCGAGATGAGCGAAATGAGCGAAAAGAGTGAAACATATCTCGGTGACATAAAGATATGTATCGCTCTTTTCACTTCAGTGATATGTTTTGCGCATCTCTATGACTGACAGTACATTCAATCAATAGACAACAGCATTTTTTCCAAACGATCGCGATTGGCATCTGGTATTTTTAGCCAACTAGATATGGAGTCCATAGCCGTTAATTTTAGATTCTTAAATTGGTCTAATTTCTTATCACTATAATATGCATTTCTTTTATGTATTCTATTGCACTCCATTTGGGAATGGCAAAAAACGGAAACCTTATAATTTCGTCATGTCCGACTGTCTGTTCGGTTTGGTACACTCCATAGGTTTGCCGTCTGGGAGGTCTGTCTGTATGCCACAGCCATTTTACTCTTTTTCTAATAGTTTTTAGTATGATAATTTTGAAGTTCCACAATCCATGCATTATGTAATGATCTAATGATTATTTTATGTTCAATAATATTTACGTGGCGTGTACTTATAAATGATGCAGTATGATTTTGAAAACTAAAAGAATTAGGGGTGGCACTCACACATGAAAAAAACAACACACCATCCGTTATACTTTGACTACACCTACGGTATTACTCCTTAGTTTACCTCGCAGATCTCGTTTTTATATGTTGTAGAAATGCAGCAATAAAGTTTACAAAATAGGTTGGCAAATCAAAATGAGGCGCCACGAATTCGGTACAAAGTTCTTGAATGGAGAATTGGGGTATAAAAAAATGGTAAAATGATAATTTTATTTATTTACAACTAGTCGACCCGGTTCAACTTCGTATCACACGAAGGCGATTTCCACACAAAGTAATTTGTCATTTTTAACCGTCCCTTTAGATTTTTCCCTTACTTGTCTTTCCAAACCAGTTTCAGTCACAGGGGAAAAGCAACCCAGACTAACACACGGCAATTCATTTTACCAGCGTATACTTACCTGAGGTCGTAAGGAATAAAAAACAAACCAAATCGAAATATGATTTTTAACTTGTATATAGACAAGATAAATACAATAATATTCAGGCACATAGTTTCAATTTGTTCATGCAATATAAATAAAGATTGTGTATGAATTTCAGTCACATATGGAACACGTTGTACGCGGGTCCAGTGTCTAGAACGACACAACTTAGAAGGCGCAGATTAAGCAATAATAGACTCTGCGTCAACGTCTTAAGTGCTTCACCACGCGCTTTCTAAGTTGGCATACTCTACTCGTCAAGCTCTGGAAGTATCTACCTACATTTTGATACGAAGCGTTTTTGTGCCCACGTTCGTAGCTCGAACGCAGCAGTGGGGTTCCAGCCTAAAGATCATTCTCACATTTTCTGAGGCCTTACAAATAGATTATAACGTAAAATAATGTTCGTATTAATTAATAATAATAATGGACGACTCAAATTACACTCAATATTCTGCGCTGGAGTTTAACCCTGGTAGAATGAGGGTAGTCTGGAGTGAAATATCCGCTAGGGGCGCTAGTAGCGTTAGTGTTGGGCCTTGGCCATTTTGCTCGTATCAGCCTCAAAGTCCCTGGTGACTTGTCGCCGTGACAAAAAGTTTCCGTCACTCATAAGTCACGTCTTCAAAGCGAACTGAAGAAATTATCGTGGGTGACAATGACAAGTCACCAGTGCGCGCAGTGCCATACATCTCCTTGGACTTGGACAGAGTGACAAAACAGTCACGGCGACAAAAGTCACCAGAGCGCGCAGGCTCTAACGCATTCTCCAACGCCAGTGGCGCCCGCTGGTGAGCTAAAATGTTGTTGTCAAAGTGTTGTTTAGTTGAGGCGTCTGCGGGTGCGCGGGCGGTGGTAGCTAGGGCGCGGCACGCGGATCCGCTCGCCGCTCCCAGTCTGAGGCGGGGATTCCTCTAGCGGCTCGGCGCGCGGCGTGAACAGCTTGCGCCGGCTTCGCGTCACACTGTAATCACACGGTTATTTTGCTGTCAAAAAGGCGGAGGTTTATTGCATTTTGACAGGTACCTGATCAACTGATTTTTCAGTCATTTTTTTCGGATTACGTACACACATCGATACACCAAGATTTTCTAAAAAATGTCGGCGTGCTTTTGGCCTATTCCCACTAGTCCTTTTAATAGCTTAGGCCAAAATGATATACATATTTAATGAATTAAATTTTATATCACGACAACATATTTACCAACTTTATATCAAAATTTAAAATGAAATGAAACACCATACCTCTTCGACGGACAGCTCTGTGTGTCCATCGCGGGTGGCCTATTTTCGCCCTCACTCTGCTCGGGCGACGGAATATCTTTGACTTCTTTCAGCGGCGCTGGCACATCCATGGTCACGTCAGAAAACTCCTTCTGCAAATTCGCTATGTCCTTCAATTTATCATCAAAGTCAACCTTGGTCTTCTGTCTTCGTAGCCTTAGAGACTTCTTAGCCGTCTTAGGCGCACACTTAGCAGCATTCTCTAATAATACTACGTCGTCTGCGTCATTCTGCGCTTTAGTCTTGTGCCGTAGATTATATTTGATCTCTTTATCAGTGGTTTCTTTATCATTTTGAATTCCAATGTCCTCAGTTGTATTATTATTCGTTACGTTACTTTTGTCCGAGACAAGTAATTCGAAATCCGTTGCCCTTGGAACTGAGACGTTTCTGTAAATGTCTTCAAACGCGTCGAAGGTATTTTCCTGGGAGACTTGTTGTATGTTACTCGTCTCATTCGTTTCTGACGCGACTACTTCAATTTTGATTTTTACTTCATTCACAAGTTCCATTTGATCATCATTTACTGAATTAGATTCGGACTGTCGTTTATTTTTTGTATTTTCTTTTTTTGGAGACAGAGTTTTTACATGCTCATCTATGTCTTGTTCAATTGCAGGCTTAAGATTCCTCGAGTCAGTTCCTTCTCCCTCTGTCATATTATTAGCTTCATTTGGACGTTTTTCAACAACTTCAGCTGTTTCAACTTCAGAACCAATAGGCTGTGTTATATCTTCATCTCTTTTATCGTGTAACGTGATCTTTTCAATGGATTCTCTTGTCTTTTCTATAGTATCACGCGGATTTTCATTTTGACATGGCGATTTTTCTAATTTGATTGACTTGTGGACAATATCAGCAGCAGGCTGTATTATATCTACTTCTTCTTTATCGTCTAATGCGATCTTTTCAATGGATTCTTTTACTGTCTTGTGACACGGCGATTCATCAAATAAGTCTAACGACTTATGATTCTTTAGCAACAGTTTGCCCTTATGATGAGTCGGTGCGATGTCATTTTTCGTAAAACTCTCTCTTATAATCTTATTAATAGTAGTAGGCTCGTAGTCTTCAGGTACTTCATCCTGGACGATGGACGGCGATCTGAGGAGGTCTTGTTTTATCATCAATTCTTTAACTTTGTCATTTTTGACGGGTTCTATATTATCAAAATATTGCTTCTTCTCTTTAGACTTCTTTGGACTTGTGATAGGTTTATCATCATCGTCATCGAAATATTTAGTTTTCTTGTCAATTTTATCATAGTTATTAGCTTCTTGTTCTAACAATTCGAATTGTGTTAGAGAACTATCCCTTGTAGCCATAGATTGTGCAAATTGTTTAATTTTTTCAATCTGACTCGCAATAGATTTTAACGGTTTCTCTATGCCCGCCTCAGCACTTTCGTTTATACCTTTCGTATCTTTAGTATCATTGCCATCTTTGAACGACACATCGATCCCGTTGTCAGCTGATTGATCTGTTTCACTTTTCTTACTAGAATCATCGTCTTCATTTTCATCTAAACTTATTTTAGAATCTCTTACGAAATAAGTTTCTCGTACGCTGTGTTTGCTATAGTCTTTCGATTCAACTGAAAACGTTTCCCTAGAAATGTTCACTTCTTTAGCGGCTTTTTTCACTGTGTCAGGATAGTCTATGGATCGATTGCTCTCGTTGACGTAAGTTTCGTCGTTTTGGTCATTGACCATGGACACGCCTTGTTTCATTGTAACATCGTCAATAGTTTTGTCAAATGTAGTGTTGTGAGTGTTATTGAGCGTGCTCTGTCGTGTGATCAGTCGCGATCGGTTGATATCCTCCTTTTTGAAAGTCGGTTCGAGGCTCTCGTTGGCTATATCCTCATCTTCGTCCCCTCCGTCGGTATCTTCGTCGGTTAACTGAATAGTGTCTTCCTTTGAATCTGATGATTTTTCTGAAATAGAAAGTTAAATTTATAAATAAACTAGCTTTTACCCGCGACTTCGTCCGTGTGGGATTCGGTTAGAGCATTCCCGACGTAACAAAGCGTTCTTCCGGGATAAACACTGACCCCATGTTTACGAAACTTAATGAGTAGCTTGTGCTGTGTCCTTTCCCCCCCAGAACTCCATTATGCGCGCCACTCGTATTGGACTTGTAAAACTACTAGTCGTAATCAGCATCGCAAACGAATGGCCAAACACAATGCCGCTGCGGCTCAGCTAAGTACGCGCTGAATTTAATTTCTCGCGCGGAAGTTTTTATTTTTTCTATATCTCCTAAGATATTCATTTAAATCGCATGGTGTAAAGGGCAATATATATAAAAAAATTTATAGCAATCATAAAGAGCATGAAATGTTTAAGGTAACTATCGAATCTCATTAAGTTTATTAATTGTAAAGAACTATCATCATATCGAGTAGCTATGCCGCAACGTTGTGCGGTTCAGTTTTGTTCGGATTCTTTTTTCTTTCAAAGCATTCACATTCAGCGCCAAATAATCCATGTTTGCGATAATTTCACGAAGGAGATGACTTTTCAACAGGTAAGTTAAAGAAATTATAATTTACTAGCTTCTGCCCGCGACTTCGCCCGCTTGGAATTCGGTTATCGCGTTCCCGCGGGAACTATGCGTTTTTCCGGGATAAAAAGTAGCCTATGTCTTTTCTCGGGACCCCAACTATCTCCATGCCAAATTTCATCTCAATCGGTCCGGCGGTTGAAGCGTGAAGAGGTAACAGACAGACTGACAGACCGACAGACAGACAGACAGACAGAGTTACTTTCGCATTTATAATACTAGCTTCTGCCCGCGACTTCGCCCGCGTGGAATTCGGTTATCGCGTTCCCGCGGGAACTATACGTTTTTCCAGGATAAAAAGTAGCCTATGTGTTATTCTGATCTATAAGCTACATTACTGTAAAGTTTCATTAAAATCCGTTTAGTAGTTTTTGCGTGAAAGAGGAACAAACATCCATCCATACATCCATCCAAACAAACTTTCGCCTTTATAATATTAGTAAGGATATTAATATTATATTATATTATATTATATTATATATATTATATTATATATAATATATATATATATATATATATTAATATTAATATTATAATATTATATTATTATAGTAAGGATTAATATGGATATCACGAAGCCCGCCAAACCAGTAAAAGGTGAATGTTATTGGACCTCACGCGACACAAGCGCCTCTAGTGGCAAATTCACACGCGACAGCCCCCATCGGTGGTGAATTTAGTTAGGTAGGTAATATTAATATTTGACAAACCATCCCTCTCCTCGATGCACGTGCGGAGATGCTGTAATTCTTCGTCCATCCGCGCCCTCGCCAATCGTTCTGCACTCAATGCTTCCTGAAATTTAAACATAATAAATGTATGTGGAAAAAATATCAAAATTATTAAGATAAAGTTAAGATTAAAATGAGTATTTTTTTATAAATACCTCCAGTATGGTAATTTCTTTCATCAGCTGGACTATCTGAAAAAGAGAGAATTTTTCAAATTAATAACATTATAATGATAAATAGAATACATACACATACAGAGAAATGTTCTATTTTTTTATATATACATGGTGGGTCAGATCCTATAACAAATAATTAACCCACAGTGTCGGCTATCGATTCTAAGCATATTTTACAGGTTTTTTAATTTTTTCAGTATGGGATTCAGGCGTCGCTGACACAACCAATCCCATATACATTTTTTTTTTACCAACTCGAAAACAAAAATTAAAGACCTATACAATATACAGGATAGATAGCTGATACTGTGAGTTAATTATTCGCTATATAGGATACGACCCACCATGTATATATTTTTTAATTTATTATAAGCAAGCATTTGACCACGATCTCACCTGATGGTAAGTGACGATGTAGTCGAAGGTGAAACATGCTTACTTAGATAGTACCTGTTCACTCTCGACTTCAAAAGATCCAAGTTGTAAATATCGGGGAAGAGACCGGCCGGTAGAGAATTCCACTCCTTAGCTGTTCGCATGATGAAGCATGAAGCGAAGCGCTTCGTACGCGCTCGAGGAATATCCACAACATAAGGATGGAATCCAAGACCACGCCTAGTCCCGTAGTGACGAAATGGAGATGGTGGAATCAAATCAAACAATAGGGATGACGACAGGGTGAAGGAATCGAAATTCTAATTAGTCCGTCATTCAGGTAATAAAAATGTATTAGACACGTATTTTTTGTTTTATCAAATTAACAAAGAATGACTAAGTTAAAACGCATTAAAGTTGGAGAGTGGGGGCTAACTACGTCACCGTTAGGTATAAATCGTACCTAACCGTGACGTCACGCGACATTTCAACTCAATATATCTCATAGTTTGATTACGTGAAAAAGAAAAAATACGTATCCAATCATCATCATCATTCAGCCGAAAGACGTCCACTGCTGGACATAGGCCTCCCCCAAGGCTCGCCACTCCGACCGGTCCTGTGCTACTTGCTTCCACCGGTTTCCCGCGACCTTCACGAGGTCGTCGCTCCATCTTGTTGGAGGCCTACCGACAGCTCGTCTCCCGGTTCGCGGACGCCACTCGAGAACTTTCCGGCCCCGTATCCTTTTATACTTTTCAATAATCTTTCTGATAGGCTAAGGAAAAAAAGTTGTCGTCATCCCTATTCCCCCGCACACTCTCCAATGTTTTTTACCTTTTTCTCCAATGACCGCGAGGGCGTCCCGTCTACGCGCTTTTTCTGACCGAGGCCCGCTTCATACTCCTCACGCAATTCCGCCAGCTAAACGAAAACACAAAAACGAAATGAAACAATTCATACAATAAATTACTATTTTGTGCAATTATTGTATAAGAGAGGTCAAAAAAGCGAAGTTGCATACAATACTTTAGCATCTCTCAGTTACATGTATCATGTATAGACTGTCACCCTGAACATTTGTTGTATAAAAAAATCTTACTACATAATTTTGTAGCGGTTCATAGAAACCGTGGTGGCCTAGTGGTTCGACCTACCGCCTCTCATGCAGAGGGTCCGGGGTTCGATTCCGGCTCGCACCTCTAAGTTTACTTATGTGCGAAATTTAATTTTGGATTAACCACTTTGCTTTTCGGTGAACGAAAACATCGTGAGGAAACCTGCACGCATCTGCAAATAAATTCAAAGATGTGTGTGAAGTCCCCAATCCGCACCGGGCCCGCGTGGGGACTATAGCCCAAACCCTCTCGTGATGAGAGGAGGCCTGTGCTCAGCAGTGGGACGCAAGTAGGTTGTAGTAGTAGTCATAGAACACACCTAGAGAAAAACGGCGGTGACGGACGGACGGACGTACATGACGAAATTGCGAGGGTTTCTTGCCATTCGGATACGGAACCCTAAAAAGTGAAGTCGTGGCACCGGTTTTTGCCCCCATACAAATAAACCGGTTTTCTTATCGTTCATTCGTTTACTATTTCATGTTTAATAAGGCTATAAAAAAATACGAAGTAATAACCTAAATACACTATGGAGTTCCACATAAAGAGTATAAAATAATTCTAAATATTTGGCTATTTCGGGGTTTTTTAGGGTTCCGAAGTCCATAAGGAACCCTTATAGTTTCGCCATGTCCGTCCGTCTGTCCGCACTATTGCTCGGAGATGATTAGGTCTAGAGAGCTGTAATTTGGCATGAATATGCATATTAGTTATGCTGACAAAGTGGTACAATAAAATTTTGAAATATATTTTTTTATAGGGTACCTCCCCTACTCGTAAAGTGGGGATGTAATTTTTTTTTCTTGCATACCCCATGGTGCGGCATATCGTTGAATAGGTCTCGAAAAAATATTGTGGGTTTGTTAAAACCATTTTTTGATTAAGTGATGCGTTTGTGAAATATTAAGCTTTAAAGTGCTATTTTTTGTTAGAGTCACGTGTCCCCCCCCCCCCCCCCTGCCAGCTAAATGGTGGTATTTGGATGGCTGAAAAAAATCACGGTTGTGGCATATATAACGTAGTTGAAAGGAAAACTATCAGAGCTAAGTAGGCTGTACAAACTTACGAGTAATAGTCGACCAACTTATAATGATGATTTTTCTCGAGCGGCAGGGGCGTCGGGCGGGCACGTCATACCACAGGCTAGCTAGATGCTAATAAGTCTTAGAAAGGTACTGTGGGCATCGTCAACTTCGGAACCCTATAATTTGCGCGTGGCCCGACACGCACTTGGCCGGTTTTTTAAATTAACCGGTTACAGGCCCTGGTGGCACCCACCTCAGCGTTGTGTCGTTCCTGTAGACTCTTCATCTGCGCCGTGTAGTATTGTTTCTCGATGTCGCGCGCCTCGTCGACTAGCTCATTGAGCGTGAGGGCGTTTTTTTCTTGCTTGTCCGCCATATCGGCCATCAGTTTCGCGTTCAGGCTCTGGGCTCTAGGACAGAAATATTACGAAATTAGAAATAAAAGAAATAGTTTTATTGTTTAGTGACTTATAATGTACAATAGTTAGTACCTATGATATTAATGTATAATTCTAATTGTGACATTTCTGACGTGTAAAATACCATTTTATTAATAAAGATATCCCACAGAAAAACAGAAAATCCTACTTTACGGTCAAGGGTGATGTAAGAGTACATTACAGACCTAGGGTGGTGAATTCGTAAATGTCCCAGATCGCAGGTTTCTGTGGCCCGAACCGAAGGTGAGGGCCATAAATATTGCGATCTGGGGCTTTACGAATTACCACCCGTGGTTTGTCAAAAGTTTTACGTCTTGCCTTGGCCAAGAAGTGAGATTTTCTCTCCGCGTAGCGGGCAGAAAATCCCATTTTACGGCCAAGGGTGATGTAAAATACATTAACTTATTATAGGTTACATATAACACTGAAAATAAAGATGAAACTAGCATTGTAAGGTGTTGGTCTTTAAATAGTTTTGCTACCGTGTTGCACACTCTGCTTTTCACTCCTCCTATGAGAAACCCAGTAGCAGCAGGGAAAAAAAATCGTACTTTGCTCCCTAGAGAGCAAAATCTTACTTTGCTCCCTGTTTGCGGGGCAGAAATGGAGAGGGAGCACAATTGCACTTTGCTCTTTAGGTAGCAAAGAGCCTCTAAACGGGGAACAAAGTACTCCTTTTCGTATAGGTGGAGTGAAAAGTTAGTTACTCACTGCACTAGTTCGTAATGCAGCCTCTCGTTGTCGGCCCGGAGTCTCGTGAGCTCGGCGCCGGCGCCCGCGCTCAGGGTTGTGTCGGCGCAACTGCTGTCCAGTGTCGATATGGACTCGGCTATCGTGTTGTTCACCTCTACCAACAAAATAATAGTACATTATTGCCGTGGCCGGGAAAGTAGGTCTTTGCAGGCTGAGTACTGGTTTAAAGGGCCGAGGCTTCGCCGAGGCCCTTTAATATGTACGAAGCCTGCAAAGCCTTTCACGTGCCGAGGCTTATATAGTGCTTTTCTCAAAAATGAAAAAAAACCTTGATATTGGGTATTCATAATACAGCATTGACACGCACGCAAAGGTAGTCAAGTACTTACAACAAATCCAATGGAACGCCAGTCTTATTTCGCATTCACTGATATTTGACTTTAACAGACACACTAACACGGCAAGTTAAAAACTCGCATGTAGATGTCTCGTTTTTTATAAAAATTAAGACCTTTTATTAATTTTTAATCCAAACTAGTTAACTATTTTCATGAAATTTAGCTAAATAAATCTGATACAAGACAAGAACTCCCGCTCTTTATGGATCGTTCTTTTTTTTAATTCCGTTCTGAAATACATTGCGCTGTTTCAGACACGGATAAAAACGTTTGGTTTCGCGTCAATTGACAGATACAGAACATGCAGACTTGGCTGTTTGGGAATTCCTTCGCGTATTTATCAGTTTAAAAAAATAACCTGTACGATAATGAAATTTCATACAACATTCCCTGCGCTTATACATGCCGCGGAAGTAAATTCATACAAATTTCCGGGGCATGCAGTTGAGTTTTTTTTTTTTAATTTTTGGCGTTTCGTCAATGACGCACTTTGCGGTCTGATAGAAAGCAGACAATGACGAGTTTCCCGGCCATTTTTGAGAAAAGGACATTTGCTTCAGGTAGGGTCAAGATCGCTAACAACATCAATTCCATACTTTTTTTCACCATACCGAAAAAATGGAAACCTTAATAACATGCTTAGAATCGATAGCTGATGCTGTGGGTGAAATGTCATAACGTTTTGCTTGAGCTTGTATAAGGCATTCACTGCCACTTCTGTTTTACGAACTTTCACCAGGTGCCACATCTGTAATTAAGGGAACATTGTAACGCACATGTGCGTTCAAGGCACTGCGAGAAAGTCAGCAAAATGCACATATGCGTCGGTGGCAGTGAATGCGATAAAGATTATTAGTACAATTACTACTTCAAACCGATAATTCAGTTTCACGGATAAATAAGTAACAGTGCGTGAACTTCGTGTCACCCGACGGCGATTCCCACACAACCTTTAATTTCTTTTTTTGAGCTGTTCCATTTGACTTTTTCCGATTTTTTTCTTTCTAAACCTTCCCTGAATCACACGGAACAAAACAAAAAAGAATCAGCCAAATCAGTCCAGCAGTTCTCGAGCCTTAGCCAGACTAACACACGGCAATTCATTTTTAGGGTTCCGAAGTCCACAAGGAACCCTTATAGTTTCGCCATGTCCGTCCGTCCGTCCGTCCGTCCGTCTGTCCGCACTATTGCTCGGAGATGCTTAGGTCTAGAGAGCTGTAATTTGGCATGAATATGCATATTAGTTACGCTGACAAAGTGGTACAATAAAATTTTGAAATATATTTTTTTATAGGGTACCTCGCCTACTCGTAAAGTGGGGATGTAATTTTTTTTTCATGCGTACCCCATGGTGCGGCATATCGTTGAATAGGTCTTAAAAAAATATTGTGGGTTTGTTAAAACCATTTTTTGATTAATTGATGCGTTTGTGAAATATTAAGCTTTAAAGTGCTATTTTTTGTTAGGGTCACATGTCCCCCCCCCCCCCCTGCCAGCTAAATGGTGGTATTTGGATGGCTGAAAAAAATCACGGTTGTGGCATATATAACGTAGTTGAAAGGAAAACTATCAGAGCTAAGTAGGCTGTACAAACTTACGAGTAATAGTCGACCAACTTATGATGATGATTTTTCTCGAGCGGCAGGGGCGTCGGGCGGGCGCGTCATACCACAGGCTAGCTAGATGCTAATAAGTCTTAGAAAGGTACTGTGGGCATCCTCAACTTCGGAACACTATACTTTGCGCGTGGCCCGACACGCACTTGGCCGGTTTTTATATATAAGAGAAGATATGAGGTTTGCCGCATAGCATTCTATTGTAAAAAAATATATCAATAAAAAAGGTCTCTTGGATGTGTCGTGGTGGTCTAGTGGTTCGACCTACCGCCTCTCATGCAGAGGGTCGGGGGTTCGATCCCCGCTCGCACCTCTAAGTTTACTTATGTGCGAATTTCAATTTGAATTAACCACTGAGCATTTCGGTGAAGGAAAACATCGTGAGGAAACCTGCATATCTGCGAAGTAATTCAAAGACGGGTGTGAAGTCCCCAATCCGCCCTGGGCCCGCGTGGGGACTATAGCCCAAACCCTCTCGTGATGAGAGGAGGCGTGTGCCCAGCAGTGGGACGCAAATAGGCTGTAGTAGTAGTAGTAAATAACATTTATACAAACTCAAGCAAAACGTTGTGATATGATATTTCACTCACAGCATCAGCTATCGATTCTAAGCATGTTACGAGGGGTGGCTGAAAAGTAATCTACCTAACAATGAAACAAAAGACTGTCGTGGCTACTTTTTTTTTATTTTTCTATATAGTCCCCTGCTAATAAAATGCACTTTTTACATTTTTCAAATGTTTAATTTAAACCATTAAAAAAAAGACTTTCGGTTTGTCGTCAAAAAAGTCAGTAACCGCAGCCTTCATTTCGTCATCGGTCATAAACCTTCGTCCCCTGAGGTCTTTCTTGAGAAGTCTAAACAGAAAATAGTAGTAGTAGTAGACGCGTCGTGGGCGGGCGCTACTCACGGATGTCGCGCGCGACGGCCGCCAGCGTGAGCACGTGGCGCGTCTCGTGCGCGAACTCGGGCGCCGGGTTCAGCGTCACCACCATGCTCACCGCCTCGCCGCGCGCGCCCGACAGCCCCGCGCCCAGGAGGCGGGTCAGCTTCGACTCGCTGGAAGACATGATTGAACTTCAATTAATTTAAAAAAAACCTAGTTTTTACTATCCAAGAGCCGATAATGAGGGCTATCGCGTGTGAATTTGCCACTAGAGGCGCTAGTGTCGCGTGAGGTCCAATAACATTCACTTTTCACTGAGTTTGGCTGGCTTCGTGATATAAATTATTAATTTCTTTAATTTACCTGTTGAAAAGTGATCTCCTTCGTGAAATTATCGCAAATATGGATTATTTGGCGGTGAAAGTAAAAGGTTTGAAAAAAGGAACTGCACAACATTGCCGCATAGCTACTTGATATGATGATAGTTATTTATCTAAATATATAAAACTCAAAGGTGACTGACTGACTGATATAGTGATCGATCAACGCACAGCCCAAACCACTGGACGGATCGGGCTGAAATTTGGCATGCAGGTAGATGTTATGACGTAGGCATCCGCTAAGAAAGGATTTTGCAAAATTCCCACGGGAACGGGAAAAAAAGGGATTTTTACATTTTAATGTTTAAGCGCGTACGTAGTCGCGGGAGACGTCGTAGAGATCTGAAATTTGGCATGCAGGTTCCTTAGGGAGCGTAGGAGAGCACTAAGAAAGGACTTCCCGAAATTCCCACGGGAACGGGAAAAAATGTTTTTTTTTACATTTTTAAGGCGCGTACGTAGTCGCGGGGATCATCGTAGAGAGCTGAAATTTGGCATGCAGGTTCCTTGGGGAGCGTAGGGGAGTACTAAGGAAGGACTTCCCGAAATTCCTACGGGAACGGGAAAAAATGGGTTTATTACATTTTAAGGCGCGTACGTAGTCGCGGGGATCATCGTAGAGAGATGAAATTTGGCATGCAGGTTCCTTGGGGAGCACTATGAAAGGATTTCCCGATATTCCCACGGGAACGGGAAAAATGGGATTTTTACATTTTAATGTTTAGGCGCGTACGAAGTCTCGGGAAACAGCTATCTATCTATGTAAATATATAAAAGAAGAAACTGACTGACTGACTGACTGACTGACTGATTGACTGACTGACTGACTGACTGACATATCAACGTAGAGCCGAAACTACTGGTCGTAGAGAGCTGAAATTTGGTATGCAGGTTCCTTGGGGAGCGTAGGGGAGGACTAAGAAAGGACTTCCCGAAATTCCTACGGGAACGGGAAAAAATGTTTTTTTTACATTTTAAGGCGCGTACGTAGTCGCGGGGATCATCGTAGAGAGCTGAAATTTGGCATGCAGGTTCCTTGGGGAGCGTAGGGGAGCACTAAGAAAGGACTTCCCGAAATTCCTACGGGAACGGGATAAAATGGGTTTATTACATTTTAAGACGCGTACGTAGTCGCGGGGATCATCGTAGAGAGCTGAAATTTGGCATGCAGGTTCCTTGGGGAGCGTAGGGGAGTACTAAGAAAGGACTTCCCGAAATTCCTACGGGAACGGGAAAAAATGGGTTTATTACATTTTAAGGCGCGTACGTAGTCGCGGGGATCATCGTAGAGAGATGAAATTTCGCATGCTGGTTCCTTGGGGAGCGCAGGGGAGCACTATGAAAGGATTTCCCGATATTCCCACGGGAACGGGAAAAATGGGATTTTTACATTTTAATGTTTAGGCGCGTACGAAGTCACGGGAAACAGCTATCTATCTATCTAAATATATAAAAGAAGAAACTGACTGACTGACTGACTGACTGACTGACTGACTGACATATCAACGTAGAGCCGAAACTACTGGTCGTAGAGAGCTGAAATTTGGCATGCAGGTTCCTTGGGGAGCGTTGGGGAGGACTAAGAAAGGACTTCCCGAAATTCACACGGGAACGGGAAAAAATGTTTTTTTTTTACATTTTAAGGCGCGTACGTAGTCGCGGGGATCATCGTCGAGAGCTGAAATTTGGCATGCAGGTTCCTTGGGGAGCGTAGGGGAGCACTAAGAAAGGACTTCCCGAAATTCCTACGGGAACGGGATAAAATGGGTTTATTACATTTTAAGACGCGTACGTAGTCGCGGGGATCATCGTAGAGAGATGAAATTTGGCATGCACGTTCCTTGGGGAGCGTAGGGGAGCACTAAGAAAGGATTTCCCGATATTCCCACGGGAACGGGAAAAATGGGATTTTTACATTTTAATGTTTAGGCGCGTACGAAGTCGCGGGAAACAGCTATCTATCTATCTTCTATCTAAATATATAAAAGAAGAAACTGACTGACTGACTGACATATCAACGCAGAGCCGAAACTACTGGTCGTAGAGAGCTGAAATTTCGCATGCAGGTTCCTTGGGGAGCGTAGGGGAGCACTAAGAAAGGATTTCCCGAAATTCTCACGGGAACGGGAAAAAAAGGGATTTTTACATTTTAATGTTTAGGCGCGTATGAAGTCGCGGGGATCATCGTAGAGAGATGAAATTTGGCATGCAGGTTCCTTGGGGAGCGTAGGGGAGCACTAAGAAAGGATTTCCCGATATTCCCACGGGAACGGGAAAAATAGGATTTTTACATTTTAATGTTTAGGCGCGTAAGAAGTCGCGGGAAACAGCTATCTATCTATCTTCTATCTAAATATATAAAAGAAGAAACTGACTGACTGACTGACTGACTGACATATCAACGCAGAGCCGAAACTACTGGTCGTAGAGAGCTGAAATTTGGCATGCAGGTTCCTTGGGGAGCGTAGGGGAGCACTAAGAAAGGATTTCCCGAAATTCCCACGGGAACGGGAAAAAAAGGGATTTTTACATTTTAATGTTTAAGCGCGTACGAAGTCGCGGGGATCATCGTAGAGAGATGAAATTTGGCATGCAGGTTCCTTGGGGAGCGTAGGGGAGCACTATGAAAGGATTTCCCGATATTCCCACGGGAACGGGAAAAATGGTGTAAAAAGGAAATGATTGATGAGTTCACTAAAACATTCTTTAAACCAGTCTGCTATTACCTAAATAATAAATTTTGGCACTAAACTATTTATTCATAAGAGATTAATGAAATGAAAAAAAAGGAAAAATCTATACATATAATAAATAATAATTCTGTAGAAGAAGTCGCGGCTGATAATTGAAAATTAAAAGAAACTATCAAATCAAAGGGACTATATGAACGATACTGAACACAAAATAACGATTTTTAGAAAAAAATACTGTATGTATGTATGTCCGGATTTAACTCGAAAACTACTGGACGGATTGAAACAAAATTTGGTATGGGAATAGTTTATAACACTGGTCAACATATAGGCTACTTTTTATCCCGAGAAAATGCATAGTTCTCGCGGGAAGGCTATTAACAAATTCCACGCGGACGAAGTCGCGGGCAGAAGCTAGTAATTAATAAACTTAATGAGATTAAAGGTTGAAAACTTTGTTTCGGCGCCGATTTTATAAAGTCGCCTTTGACAGCTATACCTCTGGACCTTAGTCAACAGTGGCGCCAACTGGTGAGCAAAGAAACGATAGTCCCCATTGGCTACTCAACTGAAAAGTCAATTCAGATACTTTTCATTGAACGTCAAAACGCAACTTTCATTTGGAATTGTCATACAAATAGTGGAATGTGACGTCATAGTTATGAGGAATCGAATCATTATATACTTTATCTACACTCATGTCATAAACCCTCTCATGATGCGTTAAAAAATCGGTAGTAATGACATCCGTTATGACAGCGAGTTCTGTCAAAGTCAATTTCCTATCTGTGGTCATACAGTAAAATTCATTTTACAAAATCGAATTCGGTGTTTTAATGACGTTCAAATTTCGAACAGCAATGCCCACCTATATTCTTCAGGCAGACAGAACGAAAGCTAGTTCCAAATGCAAATGTCGGCTCTACTTAGACTATGCTTTTTGAAAATCGAATGTGAGACACCGACGTATTCCAACGAATTGCCGCCATTGTGGACAGATTTTGAAGCATCATAGAGGATATATAAAATGAGTGTAGATAAGTTGTGTATGCAACTGTACATAATTAGGCCTTAATACAACACTACTACTACTATAGCCTATTTGTGTCCTACTGCTGGGTACAGGCCTCCTCTCATCGCGAGAGGGTTTGGGCTATAGTCCCTGCGGATTGGGGACTTCACACACATCTTTGAATTGCTTCGCAGATGCGTGCAGGTTTCCTCACGATATTTTCCTTCACCGAAAAGCTCAGTGGTAAATTCAAATTGAATTTCGCACATAAGTAAACTTAGAGGTGCGACCCGGAATCGAACACCCGACCCTCTGCATGAGAAGCGGCAGGTCGAACCACTAGGCCACTACGGCTTCCTTAAAACACAATTGCGATATTATTATGAAACTCCACTCGTGTTTTAAGGACCTTTATAATGTAGCAGTTATATAAACTACTATTACATCACCCTTGGCCATAAAGTGGGATTTTCTGCCCGCTACGCGGAGAGAAAATCTCACTTCTTGGCCAAGGCAAGACGTAAAACTTTTGACAAACCACGGGCGGTAATTCGTAAAGCCCCAGATCGCATATTTATGGCCCTCACCTCCGGTTCGGGCCACAGAAACCTGCGATCTGGGACATTTACGAATTCACCACCCTAGGTCTGTAATGTACTATTACATCACCCTTGGCCGTAAAGTGGGATTTTCTGCCCGCTACGCGGAGAGAAAATCTCACTTTTTGGCCAAGGCAAGATGTAAAACTATTGACAAACCACGGGCGGTAATTCGTAAAGCCCCAGATCGCATATTTATGGCCCTCACCTCCGGTTCGGGCCACAGAAACCTGCGATCTGGGACATTTACGAATTCACCACCCTAGGTCTGTAATGTACTATTGCAGTGTTGCGTGTACAGTATAACTCACCGGTAAGGCACCAAGTCCTGCGCGCGGGCCTGCTTGCGGCGCAGCGTGTGCAGACAGCGCTCCAACACGTGCAGCGACGTGTTGATGGCCCTCGACTCTTGCATGCGGGCGCCAGTGTTGCGCGTGCGGCGGGCGCGCTCACTGCCCGCGAGGTCGCACAGACGGACGTACGAGGCTCGCACGCCGTTGTCTGGGTGAATAATTAATGGTGCAGTTTAATGTGAAGCCGTGGTGGCCTAGTAGTTCGACTTACCGCCTCTCATGCAGAGGGTCGGGCGTTCGATTCCGGGTCGCACCTCTAAGTTTACTTATGGGCGAAATTCAATTTGATTAATTCAAATTGAATTTCGCCCATAAGTACCACTGTGCTTTTCGGTGAAGGTAAACATCGTGAGGAAACCTGCACGCATCTGCGAATTAATTCAAAGATGTGTAGTCCCCAATCCGCACTGGGCCTGCGTGGGGACTATAGCCCAAACCTTCTCGTAATGAGAAGAGGCCTGTGCCCAGTAGTGGGACGCAAATAGGCTGTAGTAGTAGTAGTTTAATGCGAGTGCGGAAAGATTGTCGTTTGAACACGAGGCCCAAACTTGGCCTGAGCGAAAGCGAGCAACATTAGGGACCGGGGAAAATAAAAGTTACTTCCGAACGAGTGCTTTTTGCCATCTAATATAAAAGATTTGCGCAGTTATTGCTTTTTACTTTTTTTATTTTTAACGTGTTAATAAATGTAATTAGATACACATACCTGTCATTTTACACTCGTCCGTAATATTGAGAACAGTAGGTAATTAGACCCGTGATAAAATGACGAACTTTTGCAACAAAATATACTATTTCAGTACACTGTTAAGGAACCCTCAATCTGCCAATGACTTTCTCAATTCAATGCCGTCTATTATTAGCTAAATAAAAAAAATGAAGATTTAGCTAATAATAGACGGCATTGAATTAAGTTAAATAACAGAATATAAATGGTTAAAATGATGTATATTATCAGTTAAAAAGTACAGATATAAAAAAATAGTTTTCTCAGATATGAGACGTAGCTAGATCGATTTGTCTCGCCCCCGTAAACCCCTATATTCCAAATTTCGTCCAAACCGTTAGATCCGTTTCTGACATCGCTTGGATAAATACATAATTATACAAGAAGACCGCCCTCTCTTCGCGGCCATGCAGGGTTACCAAACACGTAGTGCTCGGAACTCACCACCCGTAAGTTACTAACAAAAATTTATTTGTTTTTGTCAAAATGTTTTTAAGTTATTACCCTAATTGGGTATTTCTTCTTAGCACATATACCTGTCAATTTAGCATAATAGGTGATTTGGGGACTATACTGTAAAACTGTTACTGTAAATAAAAAAAAAAAAAAAAATAATAAGTAAGATTACCTGTCTCAGTCAACATGGTGATTGTGAATATGCAGTGCGATCGGGAGCTCTGCGCGTGCACCCCCGTGGCATGTACTTGGAGATTATGCTTGCCCGCTACCAGTACATCGTAGGCCTCCTCACCGGTCCGGACGAAGGCTTGCGTGGCCCCCTGTCACAGAACAGTTAATAGTACTACGTACACACCGGGGAAATGGGTGAAATGGTTCCGAATGGAGGACCGATCACCCGACTGAAACCAGGCAGTCGTCCCCTTCCATAAATAATAATAATCGTACTACGTACAGAATCGCTCCGCTATGGCCTAGTGGTTCGACCTACCTCTCATGCAGAGGGTCGGGGGTTCGATCCCCGCTCGCACCTCTAAGTTTACTTATGTGCGAATTTCAATTTGAATTAACCACTGAGCTTTTCGGTGAAGGAAAATATCGTGAGGAAACCTGCACGCAATCTGTGAAGTAGTTCAAAGATGTGTGTGAAGTCCCCAATCCGCACTGGGCCCGCGTGGGGACTATAGCCCAAACCCTCTCGTGATGAGAGGAGGCCTGTGCCCACCAGTGGGACGCAAATAGGCTGTAGTAGTAGTAGTAGCCTTCCGGTACGGCAACTGTCAAAGGATAACCGCTGAAAGTGTCTCTAGTGTTTTTATTAAAAATCTAGTGCAAAAACCACGATAGAACATTAAAACTTTAAAATACATCTAAAACAAAGCCTAAAGATTGTGAATCACTAAGAATCCGCGGAAAAAAGTGCAGTTCAAAAAGAAAATAGTGTCGTAAAGTGATTTGTGAGACATACATAACAATAACTATACACACTCATAACCTAACTTAACGACTCTAAAATCCATAATCACATCCGCTTAGTGACAGTGACAGCTGACGGCGCCTACGGTGTTGCCAGCAAAAAGATACCAAAATACCCACAAAAAGGGATACCAGCCTCGAATCGGTGATACCAGGAAAAAAAAAACCCCCGAATTAGTAGAAATATTATAAACTATGTCGACTGAGAAAACCATGGAAACATTTCTACAGAGGATGGATGAAAACATGAATGCACTCAGAAAAGACTTTGAAAAACACACTGCTTCTTTAACGGAGAACCTTAAGACATGCATGGCCTCTACTATAGAAGAAAAACTAGCCCCACTAGTGGAAGAGAACTTAAAATTAAAAAGTGAAGTAACAGTGCTCAAGAACAAAGTACATCATTTGGAAAGAGAGGTCAGAAAAAACAACCTAATATTACATGGAGTAGAAGAATCCGAGCGGAATGACAGTGAATTAATAGAACTGGTTCTGAAAACCCTAAACACTGCGATGAAAGATGGAGAAATGGAAAGTTTCGACAAGTGGGAAATTTGTCAAGCGCGCCGACTAGGGAAAAAGGAGGATAAAAAGCGTAGACCCATACTGGTTAAATTAACCCTAACATGGAGGAAAGTGCAGGTTTTAAAGAACAGCAAAAAACTCCCAGCAAACACCTATGCCTCAGAAGACTTTCCCAAGGACGTAATGCAAATAAGAAGAGACCTAAACATTAAAAAGAAGGAGGAAATTCAGAAGGGCAAGATTGCAATAATCAGATACGACAAACTCATAATAAAAGAAAAAACAAACCAAGACAAATTGAATGAGAAAAGGAAAAGGTCCCCATCAAAAACACCAACATCTGATAATGAGCACAGCGACATAGCGAGACAGTCGGCCCCCTCAAAAATAAATAAAACAAACGCATTTGAATTCATGAACCGTCCAAGATGTAACTCCCAACCATCTGCAAGTAAACAATAGCAACTACAGAACATCTCATACCGGAAGCAAAACGACGACAACAGAAAACAAACAACTATAAACGAAACAATACCAAAACGAACTAAACATAAAGGAAAACAACCAAACAAAAAACAACCAAACCATCTCCCACCACGGCCGGTCACCGAGGGAGTATTAGACCATCACCCTCTAGCAAATCAACACTTACACATAGCAACTCTGAACACGAGAACTTTACGAACTGCCGAGTCCCTACTAGAACTGGAGACAGCGCTAAATAACTTAAAATGGGATATTCTAGGCATTAGCGAAATGAGAAGGCCCCAAGAAGCAATCGAAGAGAGAACAAATTATATAATGTACACCAAAGGAGAGCCAGGAGGTCAAAGGGGCGTAGGCTTCCTAATAAAGAAACACTTGAAAAAGCATATCATAGATTTAATCGGAATCTCTGACCGTATAGCAGTTCTCAACCTGAGCATACCCGGTTACAATAAGCCCTGGACGATTGTCCAGACTTATGCCCCAACTGAACAAGCCGACAAACAAGTCATCGAAACTCTCTATAAAGATTTATCACAAGTAGCCATCAAATACTCAAACAACCATTTCATTTTAATGGGGGATTTCAACGCGCAAATTGGAGCAAAGCAAAACAGCATGGAACATGTAATAGGAAATTTCGGTAATGGTAAAAGAAGTCCCAATGGCCAAAAACTTGTAGACTTCTTGATCGAACACAACTTGTATCTTCTAAACAGTCTTTATAAAAAGAATAAGAACAACAAATGGACCTGGAGGTCCCCAGATGGGAAATACAGGAATGAAATTGACTATGTAATGAGCAATACTCCAAAGGCATTCACGGACACATCCATTATACACAAACTAAACTTCAATACGGACCATCGGCTAGTCAGAAGCTCACTCAGAATGAAACCCCCGAAGCCTACCAGAAAGCATATAAATACAACACCTGATAGGCCCTTTAACCCAAATTATGAGGCTAATACCCAAGCCCTGTCAGAAGATCTTCAAGAAATAACAAACGAAAACATCGACATCAAAAGAAGTTACCAGAAACTTGAAGAACATTTGACAGCTCCCAAAATAATCAACCAGAGCAAACAAAAGTATCAACTTAGCGAGAAAACACTCGAACTAATAGAAGAAAGAAAAAACCTAATAACAGGAAACCTGAAGAAAAATAACCTTAAACGCATAGCCGAAATTAGTAAAAAAATAAAAGAAAACATTAGAAGAGATCGCAAAGTCAAAAGATTACAGACTCTGGAAAAACACATAATCAAAACAGGAGGCGTACAAAAAGCTTGGAAGGAACTAAGAGAGATAAACAAGGAATGGATTCCAAAAGTTAAAAAAGGAAAAACTTTTGCAACAAAACGGAAAGATATTATAGAGACAGCTACACACTTTTACGAACAGCTTTACCTAGATTATCCTGTAACTCAAACACAGCAAGACAAAACCAGCCAATTCCAACTAACGAAACTGGAATCAGAACCCGAAATACTACTAAGTGAAGTAATCAAGGCCATACAAAGTCAGAAGTTAGAAAAAGCAGCGGGCCCAGATAAAATCTACAACGAAATATTGAAAGGCATGTCTGAAGAATTATCTCCTGTACTTACCAAGCTGTTCAACAGAATAATGACTGCCCAATGGATACCTACACAATGGGAGACATCGCACATCATCCTTCTACACAAAAAAGGCTCAAAGGAAGACATAGGAAACTACAGACCTATAAGCCTAATGTCCAACCTCTACAAAATATTTTCAAAGGTCATTTTAGAACGAATAAGTCAAAGGCTAGACGAAAACCAACCTATTGAACAAGCCGGCTTCAGGAAAAAGTTCTCAACATTAGACCACATCCACACAGTGAAGCAGATAGTGGAGAAATATAACGAGTACAACAAAACGCTATATATGGCATTCATAGACTATAATAAGGCATTTGACAGTATAAGCCACCAAGCCATGTGGGAGAGTTTAGAAAGTCAGGGAATCCCTAGCATATACATCAACATCATAAAAATCATATATGCAAACAGCAAAGCCAAAATTCAACTCGAAATAACAGGTCCAGAGTTCAAAGTAAAAAGAGGCGTGAGGCAAGGCGACCCAATGTCCCCCAAGCTATTTTCTGCAGTCCTAGAGAACATTTTCCGCAAACTAGACTGGGAGCACCTAGGTCTCACCATCGATGGAAAGAAATTAAACCACCTTAGATTCGCGGATGATATCGTTCTATTCGAAGATGATCCAAAGAAACTAGAAACTATGATTCAATCATTAAGCGAAGAAAGTGGCAAAGTCGGACTGACAATGAACATCACGAAAACAAAACTACTAACTAACTCAAACAAAGTAGACATAAGCACGGGTGTCCACTCTCTCGAATACGTAGACGAGTACACCTATCTAGGCCAATTAATATCAACGAGTGACCAAACAACAAAAGAAGTAAACACAAGAATAGCTAGTGGATGGAGAAAATATTGGTCCTTAAAAGAAATTATGAAATCCAGAGATCTAAGTATTGCTGTAAAAAGAAAAGTCTTCGACACGTGCATTCTTCCCTGCATTACATATGGCTGCGAAACATGGGCACTCAAAAAAGAACATAGAAATAAACTCCAGTGCTGCCAAAGATCTATGGAACGCAGTATGACGGGAACACGGAAACTAGACAAAGTTAGAAATGATGTCCTAAGACAAAAAACCAAAGTATCCGACATATTAGCTAAAATTGACCAGCAAAAGTGGAGGTGGACTGGCCATATGATAAGGGACAAACAAGAAAAATGGAGCAAAATACTAACAGACTGGTATCCCAGAGATAGCAAACGGAGCCAGAAAAAACCCCACAGAAGATGGGAGGACGAACTTAAACTCACAGCGGGCCCAAATTGGAGGAGAGTGGCCCATGACCGTTCACAATGGAAAGAGCTAGAGGAGGCCTTTGCCAAGCGGCACACTGAATTAAGAGACATTCTCTAATTCAGAATAAAAGGGCTTAATAGATAGATAGATAGATAGTAGTAGTAGTACAGAATGGCCACGGAATCACCCGCGCGCAACTCGCCTCATCTCCGTCCTGAGATTGTGAGTTAATAGTTGGCCCGCGCAGTGGTACACACACATTTACAAATGTACAGACGTTCTTGCACGCACTACAGACATCCTCGCACGCACACATTTACACTGCCTTCGAGTTTTGTTCGAGATCGTGTTTTTATGTCTTGCAGATCATTAACTTGACTGTCTCACTCGGCAAAACTTTCACTGAACTCACAGAGTTTGAATAACAATCACCCGTACCTTGACGAAGGCATTTCCATTGGAGTCTTCTCGTATCTTTAACTTGGAGGCAGCCGTCCTCTCAGCTGTTACAAGCAGGTCATAAATAGACTCGTTATAAATCTCCACAAACGACACCTGTGAACAATCAGATCAAAATTACCGTTACACAGCGAATGGGAATTGAGCTAGGCAGCAGGTCGAGTGGTTTGACCTACCGCCTCTCATGCAGAGGGCCGCGGGTTCAACCCGGCTCGCACCTCTGAAATTATTTATGTGCGAAATTCAATTTGAATTTACCACTGAGCTTTTCGGTGAAGGAAAACATCGTGAAGACACCTGCACGAATCTGCGAAGTAATCCAAGGATGTGCGCGAAGTCTCCAATTCGCACTGTCGTGATAAGAGGAAAGGTCCAGTGGGTAAAAGGAAAAGAGACATTACAAAAGTACCCAACTGGGTTTTGAGGGCCCAAGACAGAGAATTGTAGCGGACTCTGGAGGAGGCCTTTACTGATGAGGGTTCTGGTGCGATGGAGAATTAATTATAAACTTTTATATGTGTGTTAGCATGTAAGCAAACCAGAAATTAAAGGTTTTTTATTTTATTTATTTTATACTGAGCAATACTCACCCAGACATAATGCTTGGTGCGTGCGGACAGGTCCAGGGTGCTCTTCGTCATGTCTCCTACGAGGCGGGTGCTCATCCGCCGGTATTTCTCACGCAGCGGAGCAGACACTTGTCTCAAGTGATGGACCCACTGCAGGACAGGAGTACAATCAATTTGCGTAACAATGGAATTCTACTAACAAGGTACTGGTATAGAAAGGTTACTGTTCTATTAAGATATTACTATTTTATTATTATTATTATTTGGGTTTTGTAGGGCCATATGTGTGTCACCTCGACCATAGCTGATCTATTGTGACGGCCCTTCTCAGTTTTGTTATAATTCACCTGAGATACCCGTTGAGTCCAGGAATTTCCAGATTCTTTGGGCGGTGATGTTTTGTATCTCCTTTGGGAGCATAATATGCCTCCCTAGGTAGATACTACGCTTTTGCATGAAAGGTCCGCACTCACAGAGGATATGCAGGGGCGTTTCCTCTGCTTCGTGGCAGAATCTGCACGTCGTGCTTTCTTTCATTCCCATTTGGGCTAGGTGTTTGTTCAGTTTGCAGTGTCCGGTCAAGCTTCTGGTTACTGCACACGTTTTATATCTTTTGAGACGTAGTTATTACTATAAGAAGTATCTTGTGTTTCATGAATTCGTGTGAAGCCGTGGTGGCCTAGCAGTTCGACCTACTGCCTCATACTCATGCAAGGGATCTCGGGTTTGATTCTGGCTCGCACCTCTAAGTTTACTTATGTGTGAAATCCAATTTGAATTTGCCACTGAGTTCTTCGGTGAAGGAAAACATCGTGAGGAAACCTGCGCGCATCTGCGAAGTAATTCAAAGATGTGCGTGAAGTCCCCAATCCGCACTGGTCCCGCGTGGGGATTATAGCCCAAAACCACGCACGCAATGGGACGCAAATAGGCTGTAGTAGTTTCATTGATTTCTTTCATGTTTTCTTTTTCGGTGAAACAATCATTTAAAATTCAATTATGCTTAACTTAGGGTTGCCATCTCCTAAAGTGAATAATCCTGACTCTACCCCCTTTATTTGGTCAGACATTTTACGATTAAAGCCAGACATTGATGCTTTAATACACACAGCTCTCCTACCCTCCTCCACCATGAGTGCTAACAAAAAGCCGGAAAGGTGTGACACATGAATAATTGGCCCGGCGAGATTTTAAAACCAAACATGTTCTGCTAACAACAGGCAGATTGGCAAGCGTAGCTAAACTGGTAAGCTTTCAATACATAGGTATAGGTATAGGTTTGCGCGGGCTGGTATTCCGCAACTCGAAGTCATGATTGCGCCTATTTTGCGTGGTTTTGGGCTGGCGGGGCTACTTTCAATACATACAACAGTCATATTTTACCTGTAATTCATGCTCCTGCCGTGCTAGACTCAGTTTACTGGCACCGTTTTCCCCGGGATGGTACAAAGGACTTTGTGCCGCGTCCACCACCTTGAAGACGTACTCCAGCGACCGTGGGACCAGCCCTGGCGCCTTCACAGTGCCCATTAAGGTGTAGGTCTTCCCCGAACCAGACGCTCCATATGTGAGAAGAGTAAAGTTGTGCCCATCGGGCAGCTTGCGGAGATTGTCTTTCACTACATGCTCGAATATGTCCTGGAAAAATCAATTTTACTACTATTATTAAAATCTAAATTCAAACAACAGTTCGCTCAGCAATTTGACATCGTCTGTCTACTTTTAGATATCTGATATGAATCAACCGGTCTTTACTTCGTCTTCCAATTTGATTTTTTGCATTTCTTACCTTCTGATTGGCATCAGGTCCGAATATATGCGAGAATGTGTACATTTTAGACACATTGTGCTGCGTGCGACGGCCGTGGCCCGCGGTGGCCGTGTCCACCGAAGTTACGAGACATTGCTCAGACCTGACCTCGTACAAATTGCTCTTCACGTTGGAAGGCTTCAGCCGCAAGTAAACTTGCACCAACTCCGGTGCCTCTTCCTCAATAGAATCTTCATAAAACTGCTCCAGCAAATTCGTAGCCTTCTGAGGCCTTGGCCGCATAAAAGGATTCAAAATCAAAGGCGGCCTCGGCTCAATAAACGAAGGTATATCACGCTCCCGGTTCGACGCTCTTGAATATCGTTCATCGTTTGTGCTGTGGTAATCCATTTTTATTTCAAAATAACATCGCGTGAAACAACTATCGTTTTTCGAACAAATTTATTTTATTTTCGTTTTGTCAAACGAACGGCCGATATTTCAAAATTATTGAGATGTTGGCCAATCTGGGGTTTTGACGTTTTCTGTTGGAAGAGTTGCCATATAAAATATCATAAGGCTGTTTGTACATAGTTCGAGAACAGTAGAGGATAGAGCACAAATCGATGGTCCTGTTTCTGAATTCAGCAACAAACAACATTTTTTGCTAAAATCTCATTCAAAGAGAAGCTAATGAAGTAAAATATTGGTATCTATAGTAAAATATGGATTCTGTAAAATGGTTCATCGCACCCATCGCACCGATCGGATCGCACCTGTCCGTTTCATTACTGTGTTGTCAAAATCATGTCAAACTCGTGTGCTTTTTGTGTTTATAACCTACAAATCTGCGAGATTTTACAATCTGTATAATACACTAGAAATGTGTTTCAGTAATTTATATTAAGTGTACATGACCACGAACTTTATTGTCTAAGATTTGTGCCGTTATACAATAAATTACGATGGGGAAGCGGAAAGGAAAATGTGCGAAGAAAAATACAACGACGAAGCAGGGTTTGGAGCCCGAAAACTTGGTGAAAGCGCCGCATTCGTTCGTGATCCACCGCGGACACTGCTGCAAGGACCTCATAGACCTGACGAAGGACTTCAGGAAGATTATGGAGCCATTTACCGCTAGTCAACTCAAGGTACCAGAAACAACAGTAAACCTAACAACTAGACAAACTAACATCATTTGACGGCTAAGTTTCGTCTAAAATATAACTGTTTGAAAGTTCCTGTAGTCCTTTATCCGTACAATAACTAGAAACTTGGAATTTTTCAATATTAATTCATTCGCGTCAATGTAAAATCTTGTTGTTTTCAGGAAAGAAAAAAGAACACAATCAAAGATTTCCTGTCTGTGTCGGGTTATTTGCACGTGTCCCACATGATGGTGTTCACAGAGACCGAGCTGGGCTCGTACATGCGGCTCGCGAGGCTGCCCCGCGGGCCTACGCTCACATTCAAAATACACAATGTAAGTAGACACACAAACACTGCAAGAGCTGCGGTAAGTTGTGTGACCACTACCATCACCAAATCAGCCTATTTGGGTCCCATACTCTGCTTAGATTATTAAAAACGTTCATAATGTATTCATTGAAAAATTGAGCACAGAACAATTTCTAGAAGTCTGTGGAATTAAGCAAAATTTAATATATGGGTCAATCAACCCCCATAAGGCGAGGGTTTGAAAATGGCAAAGAAACCCAACATATCGCATGAAATTTTGAAAATGACCCACTAGCTCATAACGATATGGCAACTAGTGGCTATAAAGTTTATTCACCTGAATAGCTAACTTATTTGATGATGTGATTTATATCTTAAAAAGAAACTAAAATTCATTATTGGAAGACCAAATAAAAGATGGTCAATTTCAGATACTTATGGTAGTCTCCTGTTTGACTGTTATCTTTCTACTCCAGTACAGCCTCGCCCGCGACGTGGTGTCCTCTCTCCGGAAGCAGTACGTGATGATGAAAGCCTTCCAGCACGCCCCTCTCATCGTGCTCAACAGCTTCTCCGGCGAGGGCCAGCACATGAAGCTCATGGCGACCATGTTCCAGAACATGTTTCCGACCATCAACATCACCAGTGTAAGTTGAAATGTCAGACATATTTATTTTATTTATTTAACACTAGTTGGCCCAGTGACCTTTGCATCGGGTGTGTATCGTTTTGAATAACAACTGTTTCCGAATTTTTGCATAAAACGAAAATTTTGCAAAATTTTGAACTGCAGAAATGGTCATTTAGCATAAGATCAAAATGAATAAAAACTAATTGCATAATTTCGAAAGAAATAATAGTTAACTTGCATAGTAATGTATTTGCATTACAGACAATCATAATGCTCACTTTGTATGAAAAAAATAGTTTTCTTCTTCTTATTTCAGGTTTTTCTTTAGGTATATATATTCTTAAAAATAATATGATTAAAAAAGTCGATTCTAGCTAGGGTCACAGTTCTAGCTAACCCTCCTCCTGGCTTCGCTCTTCATCGTACCTAATGAAGTAACGATGACCAAATTTTAATAATTATGCTACATGCAGGAAATAAACCAAAAAAAGAATCAGCCAAAACGGTCCAGCAGTTCTCGAGCCTTAGCCAAACTAACACACAGCAATTCATTTTTATTATATACACTCGCGGTCAAATAATACGGGTCAATGACGAAAACCTTTGTATTTTGCAAATTAATAGTGGTACATGCATGAAATTAACTCTATATTCAGCTTAGCTCAGTGTGCCTTGTGGCATAGGCTTCCTCCAACAATTTCCATTGTTTTCTATCTTAGATAGAAAACTCTATATTAATAGTAGTTTATATAACTGCTACATAATAAAGGTCCTTAAAACACGAGTGGGGTTTTATGAAACCACGACTGTTATATTATATTTGATTACAGGTGAAGCTAAAAAACATACGGCGTTGCGTTCTCATGAACTACAACCCTTCAACAAAGGTGATCGATCTTCGCCACTACGTCATCAGAGCCATCCCTGTGGGACTCAATAAAGGCACCAAAAAGGTAAATAATAATAATAAAGCCTTTTTATTTCCCATCACCTAGTTTTTACATATTGTTTAAAAAAAAAAAGTATATTATTCTATGATCGGAACCCCTGTTTGGGTATAGGCCTCCTCCAGCCTGGCCCATTCCAAAAAGGTAAATAGCTGTCTTATATAACTCGATTTTTGAAAAAATCATATACCCGACTGCAACCAAGCTTTCGATGCCACATTATACATGGTGGGTCAAAAAATATGGCAAATAATTAACCCACAGTATTGGCTATGGATTCTAAGTATATAGGTCTTTAATTTTTTTTGAGTTGGTAAAAAAAAATATTTTGTATAGGATTCAGGCGTCGCTCACACAACCAATCCCATATACATTTTTTTTTTACCAACTCAAAAAAAATTAAAGACCTATACAATATACTTAGAATCGATAGCCGATACTGTGGGTTAATTATTTGCCATATTTTCTGACCCACCGTGTATATTTCAACAGTAAAGAAAGAAGTCTCAGATTCTCTCAAAAAGTATCACCACAGAATGAAATTGCACCCGAACATTCTGGCCAGAGGTTTAATGAATGAACCACCCAACAAAACATTTAAAAGATTGAAGAGACGTGCACCACAGGATCTTATGCAGTAAAACATGAGACTGTACCAACACATGGGCACATCACTGGACAGTGCTCCATACGCGACCTCACCACACACTTAAAATCCAGCTTAATGTCACCTAGACAGATCGCAGGAATAAAAGGAGATAAAAAAAAAAACATTATATATTTGTGTAATCCGTTCATTAAACCCTTTATTTTGATACCCCACTGGATAGGCTTTGACAAAAAAAATTTTTTTGGAAACGTTTAAAATGCCTCCAAAAGTCAGCCCTTTTGCTTTTTGCAATTTTGATATACCCAGTGTCACTCTCACGGTTAAGACGAATCTAACGACACCTCGCATGGTAAAATCCATCAAGCCATTTAGGCTACAGAGCGTGCCAAAGAAATATACATACATACTACTACAGCCTATTTGCTGGCCATAAGTAAACTTAGAGGTGCGAGCCGGAATCGAACCCTAGACCCTGTGCATGATAGGCGGTAGGTCGAACCACTAGGCCACCACGGCTTCTTACATACATACACTCGAAAAACATAACCCTCCTTCTAGTGCAGTCGGGCAAAAATTTAAGGTCACCACTTTTCAAAGCCGTAGCTTAAATGGGGCTCTGTTCTTTCAGGTCGTCCAAGGCAAGATTCCAAACCTCAACCGCTGCAAGGACATGTCAGAATTCTTTGAAAAGTAAGTTTCTTATGCGCAGAAGAGTCGGGATTAGTTTCGTAGATTGTTTATCCTAAAGATATATTTTTAATACGTTTAACGTGCCAAAAGTTTGTCATTTCCGAACGAGCGCTTTTTGTTTTTTGACAGCTAATGAGCATGCCAAAAGTTGTTTTTTGCGAACTAGTGCGTGAAGTTTTTTGAGCTTCATCCTGTTCGTTTATATCTTTATTCTTTTTTTCGCAAATGTATTAAAAAATGTCGTTTGATACACGTGCGAAATTGTCATTTTCGCTCGCATTCGCTCGCGCCAACATAACAAGGGACTCGTTATAAAATGACAAACTTTTCGCACTCGCATCATAATATACTATTATTTGCATATGCTGAAAATACACGTACGTAAACGTCAAACTAACCTCATTTTACTCACACGTTTAAATCACTTTGTTGCTTTGGTTGCTGTAGTATCTCTCATTGCGCCGTTTATTTTATCACCCTTCGTGTCTAGTAAATTCTTAACCCGGGAATGAAATGAGATCAAAAATGTAGACACGCAACTGACAATGTCAAAGTGACAGTCCAGGTGTATACAATCTTTGGCTATTTTTAAACGGTCTGCTAATTAAGGAGGTTTTGATCAGCTCGAAAATGTTAGTCAGTTAAAGACCTATTCATCTTGAGACAATGGAGGCTATCTCCATTACAATACAATACAATACAAATACTCTTTATTGAACACCACACAATAGAGAAAAAAAGAACAGAACAAAAAAGATCAGGAAAACATGTTGTTAGGTATACAGCAGGCGGTCTTATCGCTAATAGAGCGATCTCTCCCAGACAACCTTTGGGTAGTGGATATCAAGTAAAAGAGATAAGTTGGTAGGCGGTGCTCGTAATGACCATATGTTATATATTATAAATACATACATACCAGAAATCATAAATATAAACATACATAATAATAAATATACAATTATCATTATAATTATTTTTATTATTATTTTTAGACTATACATCTCGAAGGTCTTAGATTTAAGTTTAAGTTAGAGACTATACATCCCTTAAAATAAATGTAATTTAGTATATACGGAGTCGTGGGCAGAAGTTATTTAATATATATTTTTTTATTCATATAATGCTAATTTAATTAGAATTTGTATGTTGATTTTTTGAAAAATGGTCTTCTGCTGAGTTTGTTGCGGCGCGTCTTCTCTTGTTGACATTCGGACGGACGGACATGGCGAAACTATAAGGGTTCCTTGTGGACTTCGGAATCTAGCTTCAAGTAGCGGTAGCAACTGCTAAACGGTCGGGTGATCGGGGTTCAGCCACTGGACGCTAGATGTCGATCTAGTGTTAACCCGGGTTTCGGAGCACGCACTACAGTATGGGCTCTGCCCATTGATCTATTATAAGTAAGGATTCACAATCAGCCGGAGAAAAATCTCCCCGTCAAAACGGGTGCCCGAACAGCTCGGGCATCCGTTTGGCCTTCGTTACAAAGAGGCGTTATTAGCATATTGGAACGTATTTTCTAATGTCAGTTTGCTTCATATATTTTGACATGTTCTGTTATGCACTGTTCGTCCATATGTTATTACTTATTATAGGTCAATGGCTCTGCCACTCTTCTTGTATCATTTCGCTACGGTAATAGTAACAATTCTATTCCAGAGCGGCGTTGTTATCCGAGAGCGAGATGGAAGACGATCCGGCCTCCCAGCTGACGCTGCCACAATCGCTCGCCGGGCGCGGCGCCGCCGCCGACTCGCGCGCGGCGTTGCGGCTCAGCGAGCTCGGGCCGCGGCTCTCGCTGCAGCTCATCAAGGTAACTACTACTACTACAGCTACATAGACCTAAAGATAATTACACTTTTTTCCATTATTTTTTAGGATTTCTTCACCTGGCCCGGCACAGTTTATCCTTTTAGATCCTGACCTAGTTAAATTTACCAGACAGGCACACATTCTTGTCAATTAACGGAATAGACAGACATCAATGTCAATTAAACGCCCGCCCATGCGAGCTGAGATTTTATTATTCTGTCCTTTATTCAAAGGACAGAATAATAAAATCTCCAGTGGGTAAACCACAATGCAACCACAGTTTAGAAATTTAACTAAGTAAGTAACACTTTATTGTACAGAATAAAACACACAAATACAATTATCAATACAGAGAAGAGACACATGTACAAATGCGAGCTTATCCCTATACAATATTGACATGTAATGATATATTACCAATAAATATGAATATGAATATGAATATGAATACAAGGAATTTCTTCCGGCTAACCTTGGAGTAGATTCAAACAATTTATTCAGGACGAGCTTTTACCCGCAACCTTTTTCAAAGCTTAAAAGCTTTTTTCTCAAACATGCTCGGAAATGTTCGTGTTACTTTCAAAAAAAGAAGACGCGAGGCTGTCCATTGCCGGCCTTGGCCAGCAAAAACATTATTGTCGTGTGTGTTTTTTTTAATTCGCTTGCTATTTGAGACACCTCTAGAAACTGACAAATCCATGGAGGTAATAAGTACAACTTCCATGGCCAAATCATCCACGATCATGGAAGTAGTGAATACTGATGTGGGGTAAGTGCGCCTAAATTTATTTCGCCCCTATGCCTTGTAAACAGCCAACTACTAGTTGAGTAATATTTATAGGTTTCGATATATTTATGTTAGGCGCACTTACCCCATCCTGGCGCACTTGCCCCGAAACTGACAAATCCATGGAGGTAATAAGCACAACTTCCATGGTCAAATCATCCACGATCATGGAAGTAGTAAATACTGATGTGGGGTAAGTGCGCCTAAATTTATTTCGCCCCTATGCCTTGTAAACAGCCAACTACTAGTTGAGTAATATTTATAGGTTTCGATATATTTATGTTAGGCGCACTTGCCCCGACTGACCTTACGTATTTCCTCGCTGTTTGAGAAAAGCATTATATATACCTCGGCCGCAATTGCGATTGCCGGACTCGTACTAATAGAAGGCTTCGCTTCGCTCAGCCTTCTAACTGACTCGTCCGGCAATGCGCTACTTGGCGGCCTCTGCAATAATGTACTATTTCTTTTAAAAAGGTTTTTTGGGATTCCCGGGATTTCTATCCAAAGTTCTCTTACGGGGTCCCTTTAATAAGTTTCTGGGATTTTTCCGGGAGCTTAATCCAGGTTACAAACTGTTTGCCAAATTTCATGCAAATAGGTTGAGCCGTTTTAGCGTGATTGAGCAACAAACATCCAAACATCTAAACACAAACTTTCAGATTTATTATATTAGTAAGATTGACATAGACATAGACATTTATTTCTCAATATCAAATTACAGCATATTTTACATGTCAAAATAAGAGAATTTCACATTGAGATCGTCAGAAAGAATACAAAATAAAAATAAAATGAAAATCAGGAATAAAATGTTTCACCGTTAGGGTCGTCTTTTCATACCAAAATAAGAAATAATGTTAACAAGTAATAGGATTAATGGTACAATTGGTCATTTAAAATAGATACGTGGAATGTTGTTAGTAATAGTTGTTCGTTCATTTTAGGTAGAAGACGGCCTGATGGACGGCGAAGTCTTGTACCACGAGCTGATCGAAAAGACAGAAGAAGAAAAAGCCTTTATCAAGAAGAAGAGAGACGCAAAGAAGTAAGCAAATTAGAACTCAAAGAAGTGCTTTGATTAAGTTTGTTGCGGATTCTGCCTTTGTGCTTCTGTTTCTAAGTTTGGCTCAGATACAGCCTTTATATTATACTAGTTTCTGTCCGCAACTTCGCCCGCGTGGAATTAGGTTATCGCGTTCCCGCGGGAACTGTGCGTTTTTCCGGGATAAAAAGTAGCCTATGTCCTTTCCCGGGACCCCATCTATCTCCAAACCAAATTTCATCCAAATCGGTCCAGCGGTTGAAGCGTGAAGAGGTAACAGACAGACCGACAGAGTTACAACTCGCATTCATAATATTAATATGGATTATGATAAATAAATAATTTATTTAAAAAGTAAATTAATGTTAAGTCACTGCAGAACATAATATACCTACTAAATAATTTATCGTACTACCACTATTTTTTGATAATGATATTTACGTTTTTATTTTTATACTACTACTACTACTGCTACAGCCTATTTGCGTCCCACTGCTGGGCACAGGCCTCCTCTCATCACGAGAGGATTTGGGCTATAGTCCCCACGCGGGCCCAGTGTGGATTGGGGACTTCACACACGTCTTATACATTTAGATCAACATTTTATTTTTATACGTTTAGATCTATTATAAGTAAGGATTCACAGTCAGCCGAAGAAAAATAGCCCCTCAAAATGGGTGCCCGAACAACTTTGCCACTTAAGGCAAATTTGACACTTAAGTCTTATAGTGTTAGGTTTACTTTTGTATAAAATATTTATCTTGACACATATTGTAAAGAGTCGTTATTAGCATATTGGAATGTATTTTCTAATGTCAGTTTGCTCCATATATTTTGTCATATTCTGTTAGGCACTGTTCGTCCATATGTTATTATAGGTCAATGATTTAGATCTCTTATTTTTAGACATTGTATGTTATATTTTTTCATATCTTATATCACATTATTCTTTCAGAAAACAAAAGGAGAAACGCAAATCACAGCAAGAGGAGAACGTTAAACGCAAGCAACAGGAGAAGGAGGAGCTGAAACAGAAAGCTCTGGAAGGAATCAAGAAGAAGAAGGAAGTCACCGAGGGTCAGAGGTGAGTAGATCAACCCTTAACGCCGGGTCTATTTCCACAAAAACTCGTCGTTATAGAAGACGAGGTAGAAAATATTTATTCAGAAACAAACACACTACTACTACAGCCTATTTGCGTCCCACTGCTGGGCACAGGCCTCCTCTCATCACGAGAAGGTTTGGCTATCCCCACGCAGGCCCAGTGCGTACCTAATTTGCAAGTTTCTGCTTAAAACTAAATTTTGAGGCATTCGATTTTAGCTACGGATGGTGAAGATTTGACAGATTCTCTAACGCATTTGTGTGTGTTATTCGCAGGCTGATGGAGCTAGCGGCAGCTGAATCTCAAGGCGGAGCAGATTCGGAGGGCGACGATGATGCAGAGTATTACAGAAAGGAGGTCGGCGCAGAGCCAGAAAAAGGTATGTAATGTACAGGGCCTATATTCGAAGTCTTTAAATAGGGATCTCGCTGTTCCCTATAGCAGCTAGATTTAAAGTTCAACTTGACGCCCTATTTAAGACTTCGAATATAGGCCCAGGTTTACACAACTTGAATCTAAGTCAACTACTTAAGTGATTCAACGCTCACCTTCTAAGTTGCGTCGTATATCGAGCTTCCGCCCATGTGGAATTCGGTTATCGCGTTCCCGCGGGAACTATGCGTTTTCCGGGATAAAAAGGAGCCTATGTCCTTCCCCGGGACTCCAACTATCTTCATACAAATTTCATTTAAATCGGTCCAGCGGCTGAAGTGTGAAGAGGTAACAGACAGACAGACAGAGGTACTTTCGCATTTATAATATTAACATGGATATGGATATCTTCATACAAAATTTCACCTAAATCGGTCCGGCGGTTTAAGCGTGAAGAGGTGACAAACAGACAAGAGTTACTTTCGCATTTGTAATATTAACCAAGTACAAGTTGTCGTTCATAATAGAGTAGCAATGGGTCTAGGAAGCGCTAGTAAATTCTTTTCTGACGTGTAAAAGTGCCCCTATGTGGCCAATTTGCTGAATAAATGATTGAATTTTGAATATTGAATTGAGAAATAAAGAAAATATCTACATAGAATCTTATCTTCTCTTGCCGATTCCAGTAAAGGCATCTCAAGCCTACAATGATTATTTTACAACTATACAGAGAATAATAATGATTTGAGTAGTTCATAATTTTAAGGTTTACTCCGAAAGTTGGCAACGTCGCAAATAGCTGTCAAATATTTTGCTGTTTTCATTAATTTCTGAATACTACTGAATGAAAACTCTATGGTTGAATAAAACATCAAATGTGGATTGCAACAGTTAGGAACACGAAAATTTTAGTATTATAGAAGTAACATCTTTTGAAAACTTCCCATCGCAGTTTCCATGCATTTTAATGTAATCTTATCATTTGAATGCCTAACCAACAAATATAAAACGAGACGCGTCATTCAACCATAGAATGATATCTTCCTTTTTAATTCAGCAATATTGATAAATTAATAAAAACAGCGAAACATTTGACAACTATATGCGACGTTGCCAACTTTTGGGATAAACCCTCTTAAGTAATGTCATAATTTTAACACATACCATTTATTTAATGCTGATGTATGTATTTTCAGATCTATTTAGTCAACCTAGGAAACGAAAGGCAGACGACGACACCGTTAGAGGATTTAAAAAGATGAGGCTCGACAAGAAGTTAAAGAAGAAATACGAACCGAACCAGGGTAACCAGAATAAAGGCAGATTCTCAAATAAAGACGGTGGGAACAGAAAGTTCCAGAACAATCGAGAGGGAGGCGGGAAACCGTTCCACAAGAATCGAGAAGGTGGTAGAAAGTTCAACAAAAACCAAGATGGCGGCAGAAACTTCCAGAACGACAGAGAAGGCGGGAGAAAGTTCAACAAACAAAAAGACAACGGAAGAGGAACTAGAGATAACAAGAAACCGTTTAACAAGCCTAAAAAAGTGTTCGGTGGAAAAATGAACAAGTTCAAGTCTGGGAAAAGTGGAAAACAAAGTAAGGGAAAGAATAGGAAATGATAATTTTGTAGTTAGGCACTTTTCTTGTAAATAAAACATCGGAAATATCAAAAATCTATTTATTATTTAATACGTACAAAATGTATGATTTTCATTGATAGTACACACTTATACTAAGACAACAAGATTAAACATAAACACAAAAATACAGAAGACATTACATAATGCTTCCAATAAAGGCGGGTTTTCTTATCATAATTTTGTACTATCTAATCGGCAATTGGGATGGTAAATTAACATACAAAAAGTGTGATGTTCCTTTGTGTAATGCCAGTTTTCATATCCACCGGCCCGCCAGCGTGTTTTTTTTTATTTAATTAGTGTTAATCTGACATTAGAAATGCCAAAATAAAGTACGTGTCAAAAAGTTCGCCATTTAGCAGCAAAATTTTCTAAACAGCCATAAGGGCGTATTTATGTTATTTAAGCTCTTCGATTGGCTTAGCTGCTTCTGCTACTAATTGTACAACAATTTGTTGCAAATTATATGCAATGAAAACGATTTTTTTTTTCAAATAATTTTGACCGTTTGACCATAAACTTGCACCGTAATTGTACCCAATAATTAATCACTGTGGTGGCCCTCTTCACAAAACCCTATCCTAACACTTAACACAATCAATGCCAGCGTTTTTATGCAAGCGGGTTTTTTGGCAGAGTAGTGATAAAGAACAAAATAACGTCGGACACAAAAAAAAAACGACTGTGCGTGCGTGGTCTTCGATGAGGTTACTAGTTCATAAAATCATCATAACTATAGCAACACTCCTTATCACTTCAAACTCTGTCTGTGGTGTTTGTGAATCTGCAAATGCTGCCCAAACTTGCGTGGTAAGACATTATTTATAATCATAATTGGTTACTTAAAATGGGACATTAAACTTGGTCAAAAAATTCCATTAATTATATCATCACTCTACGCCGCCATAATCATCTTAGCATGACAAAAAAATACACTTCGGGTCTAAGTTGGGAGTTCAAAATGGAGCTATTTTTTTTTCGAGTTAGATCAAGAAGACGATATCATCAGCCAGCATGACATGGTTGTCTGTGGTCATCCGTTGGAGCGCCGCGTCCACCTCCGCGGCGCTGAACGGTTGGTGCGCGTATTTCTCGTTGACGTGCGCCGCGATGCGAGCCAGCGGGAGCGAGTTGGCGCGCTCCTCTTGGAACAGTTGGTGCAGTGCCGCCTTGAATAGGGCCAGTCTGGAAAAAAAATGAGTTTTCGGTTTGACTTTATGAATTTAATCGAGCTCTGGTGACGAGATCCATGAGTAACGAATGTATATAGACGTTTATTTAGACTTAATAACATTTTACAGACACATTTATTCAACCCTAGCTTCTTCTTGCCCGCGACTTCGTACGCGTGGAATATAAAATTGCCGATAACTTTTCTTTCCGACATCAGATTTTAATCAAACATAGCTTATATGTTGCTCCAAATTATGCTCTATCTACCCTTGAAAACTGTATTCAAATCGGTTCAGTAGTTTCGGAGATTAACAAACAGACAGACAGACAGAAAAGATTTCAAAAAAATCGCTGTTTTGTGGGGGTCTACCATACATCTTTAGACCCCCCATTCCCTTTTTTGAACTTTTCTTTCTATGCACAGACACGCCGGGTTCTGCTCTTTTATTATAGTATAGATTATTGCCATCTATGATCGCTTTTCATCTTGTTAGAAATAACGATAAACACTGCTGGGTCTTCTAAAATGTTTTTTCAAATTTTTTTAAATAAAAAAATAAAAACCGCCTTCAAACTCCGACAGACTGCGAAGTCGGTGTCAAGTGAACCGACCCAAAGAAATGATAATCATATAGTGAACTTGACATTTTTTTCGGCTACAGTTTCCAAACATTACTATAGAAGTACATAAGTAACTCTGAAGTCCTCGAAATTGACACCAAAATCATCAACGTGCTAGCAAATTTCGAGGAGTTCCCTCATTTTCTCATGGATCCCATCATCAAAACTGAACCAAATTAATATGGGACCAACTTGGAAGTACCACCTTTCGAACAAAAAAAACCGACGAATTGAGAACCTCCTCCTTTTTTTGAAGTCGGTTAAAAATTAAACTTTGATTAAAGTACCTGTTGTTTCTTCAAGGCGAGAAAATGACTTACGCCACACTAATTTACCAGTTCGGTGAGTATAAACAAAAGTTAAAGTGATTCATATTGTGGCATAGACTAGCTAGATTCTGAAGACTCCTTTAGCCGGACCTTCTTTCACACTGTTTGTGGTGTTTTTAGGGTTCCGAACCTCAAGAGGTAAAAACGGCACCCTTATAGGATCACTCGTGTGTCCGTCCGTCCGTCTGTCACAGTCAATTTTCTCCGAAACTACTGGATCGATTAAGTTGAAAGTACGTGTAACGAAAATAAATGAATTTTTTGGGGGCTAAATTTGAAAAAAATATTAATGAAGTTTTTCAAACATATCGTGTGACATATCAAATAAAAGTACTTCTAATGAAGATCTCAAATATATTTTTATATTCTTTTTTGGTCAATACTTTTCGAGTTATTTAAGAAAACATGCGAAAAATGACCATTCCCCCTTTATCTCCGAAACTACTGGACCTAAAATTTTGGAAAAAATACGGAGGATAGTTATTGACCTATAGATTACAGGAAAATTATTAAGAAGTCCATGGTATTTGAAATATATCATATAAAAGAGCTTATCCTGTGAAACGGGTTGAAAATGACGTCATGGAAAATAATCAAGGGTCGGAACCCTCTCCACGCGAGTTTAACTCGCTTCTTGGCCGGCGCGGATTGCTTATGCTTGGGGCATCAAGTATTCTTGATCCGGCACTGGGGCTCCTGTGGCAGTGGCGTTACATT